>LPNX010344519.1:0-24499 GCA_001517045.1 Pseudotsuga menziesii | reverse complement strand
ACTGATCACAACTAACCAGACTACAAAGGATCCACATATGAGCAAGCAAAAATGAGATCAGAGGTGATCTCCAAGAGCAAGATAATCATTATCCTAAATCTCTTTACGGTACCAAGATTTAATCTTAATAACTGTTTTTTTATTTGGTCATGAGAATAGTATATTTGGTTGAAGGTTTTATAATACTAATTGATTGCGAAAACATTACTTATTTATAAGCCCAATAATAAGAAGAAGGATTAATTTTTTTTTATTTATCAAAACCTACAATTAGATTAAGTTCTAATATGTGGTTAAAATTTAAATACTTACATTTAAAATATTGAAATTATGTAATCTTGTGACCTAGACACGATGACATTAAAGCTTGAATTATGTAGACTGATTCAAAGTTTGTATACAGTTAAAGTTTGAATGTTCACATTGAAATGTTCACATTGAAATTTTGTAATAGTTAAATTACCTCCATTATAGTCTCGATGCCATTACAGTTTGAGTCGTGGAGAATGGTTTAGTTGATAAAGTGTGCCTTGTATTTATTAAAAAAAAGGTTAATGACAGTTTGAATTATGGAGAATGATTCAAAGTTGATACACTGCGTTTTATATTTATAAAGCCTTATATTTATTAAAAAATGTTAATAGTAAAAAACGTTAATATTTTTTAATAGTTTTATTTTTGTATGGTTGTAAATATCTTGGGATTGTCTATATTGATGGGTTAAAAAGTTTATATCTTTTATTTATTAATAGTTTAGTGTATAGTTTTTAAATTTGAAATTATTTTTAAATTTTATTTTATTTTATTATTTTTATAATTAAAATTAAAGTTTTTAAATTTAGGGTCTAAGTATATATTTTGAATACATGGTTTAAATTATTAATATATTTTATTATCTAAAATATAATATTTATATATTTTAACTTATAGATTGAATGGAAATTGCATATATATGTTGGCTTTCAATATGTGAGTCCATCAACTTCCATAAATGGCACTTCATCCACATGAAGCATGAAATTAGAGGAGAAACTCCATATCACCTATTATTTGAATAGTCACTAAGAACTAGCACATGTATATAGAAAATACCCAAACTTATTGGCATCCAAGTCATTCTATGTTTTTAATTATGGTCTTGGAGGTGGTAACGAGACTCGGATTATACAAGTGGGACTTGCACCATAATAAAATGGTAAATTCATATCTTTTACTAGTTGTACTTTGAACTAGATAGGGCTCCCGTAAGGTTTACGTTGACAAAATCTATGATACCTACAAAATATATGATACTTGTGGAAACAAGACTCATTGAGAGAATATTAAATGCAATACATGCGTTTGGTAGAGTAAGCATCCCAACATTTTCAATTTCTTAATTATCAGCAAACATAATTAAATAAATCCTAACTATTTCCGTAGTGTTCACAAGGATTCATATGTGAACTCCTTGAGTTTTGGGTTAATTGAATCGTTTATTCCTTTGAAGGTTTATTCAATCGTCTAAGGCTATTTATACATATTATTATCTATTATGGGGCTTGCAAAACATCCACACCCTTTAATGCACATCTGATCACACTCTCATTATTCGTCTTTATTAGAAATTGTATCCATCTTCTTTACTCAACTTTACTTCTCTACTATTACAAAATATAGAGATTCTAAGCTAATTTAATGTAATCAACTTGCTACCTATCAAAGTGATTTAGAATCAATACTCAGTGTGATGATTACATTAAATTTATTTAGAATCTCTAAATTTTGTAATTGAAGAGGAGTATAATTGAGTATAAAATGGATTCAATTGCTAATAAAGACAAACAATGAGAGCCTGATCAGATGTGCATTAAAAGGTTTGAATTTTTTGGAGGCTCCTGAATGAAGAATAATATGTGTAAATACCATCTTATATTAACCAATTAATGATCTATCAACAATCAATTATCTCATATGATTGAATAAACCTTCAAATGAATAAACGATTCAATTAACCCAAAACACAATGAGTTCACATAAACAATCAATTATCCCATATGATTAAATAAACCTTCAAATGAATAAACTATCCATTTAACCCAAAATATTAGTTTACATATAAATCCTTGTAAAAAATATTTAGGATTTATTTAATTATGTTTATACATCATTAATAAATTCAAAATTATTAAACCCTCACTCTACTCGCAATGTTTAAATATATATACCTATCCATGTTATAATGTTATCACACCTTGTAAAGCATGTATACTCGCAATGTTGGAATATGCAGGCTTATCAAAATAATAATGTTATTACACCTTGTAAACATTTGTTAGGTATGAAATAATCTTTTATGAATGAGTCTTACCACAAGTATCATAGATTTTTCCCATGTGAACCTCCATGGAGCCATCTTTCGTTCAAAATTCAAGTGATNAGGTATGAAATAATCTTTTATGAATGAGTCTTACCACAAGTATCATAGATTTTTCCCATGTGAACCTCCATGGAGCCATCTTTCGTTCAAAATTCAAGTAATAAGAAACACTATTTTACCATGTGATCATAGCGAAAGCTTTTTTTGTCCAATCTGGTCTCTTTACCACCTACCAAAGAAGAATTAGAAGCATAGAATGACTTAAGTTGCAATCAATATGGGTATTTTATGTATACATGTGCTACTTCTTAGAGATAGTTCAAGTAATATGTCGATATAAGGTTTCTCCTATCCTCTCATTACTTCATGTGTGGATGGAGTGCCATATATTGAATTTGATGCCTTGGCACATTGAAGTACATGGCACTAACCAGATATAACAAGATAAATGAGATTTCTATTCAATTTTTATATGAAAATATATAGATTTTAAATTTTAAAGAATAAAATATATTAAAAAAATAAAAAATAAAATAAAACTAGAAAATACATTAATATACCTGCCGGCTGGTATATTGTAATTGTTCGATTTCAAACCACGTTGACTTTGGGTATTAGTTGGTGCATATTGGTGCATATTTAAAGGATTAAAATCTCTATTCCAAAGTTTAACTTTGTAACATGAAAAATAACAATTTTTAAATTTATTAAAATCGTATTTATTTGTGTTGCTATTGGGTAAGCAGGGATGATGTCATCCTCGAAGTTTTCTATCTGGATTTGGATCGACACGTAGTAACAATGACATCATATGTAACTTTTCACCTACCCATTTTCTTCTTGTCTCTGGGGGCTCAACGGAATTTCGAAATATGCGTATAGATCTGCAGCCATGATTCAACAAGCTTCTCAGACTCAGACTCAGAGCGCTACAATGGACGCCGATGATCTGATGAGTTACTTGAGGAATCATCTTGGGGATGCAGTCGTCTAGAATATGCCAAATACTATGAATTCCGCCATTGCTCAGGCTAATTGGGCCCTAAATTCTGAGAATCTGGGTTCATCAGATTCTAATGCATTAGCGACCTAGATTATAATGGAACAACTGCAAGTTCCAGCTGCCCAGATTATGCAAAATTTGCAAAGCCAAACACAAAATAATGCAGAATTATCTGCACCGCTCAATGGCACTTCGATGACATAGCATTCATCGCCCAGTTCTACTCTTTCTTCACTTGATGGATTTCATACCTTGAAAGCCGAACAGATCAACAACATTAGCAATAGAAATAATGTGCCTAGCAACCATGACTCTACCAAACTCTCTAATCAGGCTCTTTTGCAAGACCAAGGCTATCAAAATCTAATGAATGCTTCAGCTGCCTTAGTTCAGCAGCAATCAAGAAGTCAGGACAACAATTCCCCAAGTACTGATCAGCTTGTAACAAGTCCAATACTATGGCCTGATCAGGAGGAATTCTTTGGCATTTCCAAGAACAGTAATTCAGAATCTGTACCTGCACTTGTGTCAACTACTTCCTCTCCAAATATATTCAATGACTCCTCCGACATGTTTCATGATGCCTCGCCTGTTCAAAACTCTCAGAACTGCATGACAAGTGAAAGTATGAGCACTCATGGATATGGGCTTTCACAAGATCTTTTCTTGGACTTTAGTCTTGAGACTACTAAGCAGCAGAATGTGGAGACAATGGCGGCCCCTGCAACATCCACAACACACATGATATCAGGGTCATCTTCCTAGTCAGAGATTCAGAATTCTCACGAGGATGGCAGAGATTACTAGAGTAATATGCTCAAATATGTTGGTGAAAGCAGTATCAATAATTTAGCTCTTTGAAGAATCATGGCTCAGCTATGTATTCAAGAATAGATTGATTGAAATGGGAGATCTCCTGTCATTATGGGGATCAGTTGATTGTCTAATCGTTTTGTTTTGTGTACATGATTAGCAGCATGTTCATTGTCATTATGCATAGAGAGAGGCGTATTCAGGTCAGTTGTTATAGAGAGAAGGAACCGGGCTATGACTGGAAAAGGGCAGAGCGCATGATTGATTTGTACTTTTTTTTAGGATGCAATTTGAAACATTGTGTGTATATAGAAACCGTTTTGTTGCCCCGATAAGCAGTGTATAGATGGAAAGCTGCGTTCATCGGTCTGCATGATTGTTCTGTATACTAGTCTCTTTGTGTAGATTAGAAATTTGATGGGGAAACATCAAATTAAAACTATCAATTTCCAAACGAGATAGAGAAACATTATAATTTGTTTTCTGCCATGCGAACTACCGTTTGCAGTAACTGTTTTGCCCTCCGCATTAAAAATTTCAATTTCCAATCGAGCCGGCAAAATATTAGATAAAGTAAACAAGTGTTTAATGTATATATCATGTTTCAATATCCATTTTCTTGCGGATTGTTTGGGCAAAGTATGAGGTTTTATGTGTTAACCCTTTAACATCATGAATACTGAGTTTAGTAATGATGGACACACAACACCTTTTGAAGTCTCTGCTTTTACTATTAGAGATGCAAAGTAAAGTGTTTTGTGATTAATCAACGCTTTGGTAATTTGGAAATGCATTTGTACGCGCGCCCATCACCAAAAGGAATACAGCCAGAAGGGTACAACAAAATTCGATTTTTACAAGCATTTCTAAGCAAATGATTTTCATAAGCCACCACTACTGCCTAATTTTGAGAGATTTGTGAATCTCTGTGCATCAGCCTGACCATTCCCTATAATTTGTACCCCAATATGAAAATAGCCTTGTTATCTTTGAATCAAAATAATTCAAAATGTGATGACATAGTCTATAACGGAGATGATAAATATTGAGGATTTCAATATTTTAGATGTGATCATGCAAACTTTAACCACATTAAAACTTAATATAATTCTACATTTGAATAAAACTTATTTCTTTTTGTTTTTAATTTTTTTTTCTTTGTAAACTAGAGTGACTTATTTCTTTTTGTTTTTAATTTTTTTTTCTTTGTAAACTAGAGTGACATTTGATCTCTTTTGACCTTTTATAAGAAGTGACTTCACATCAAACTATCCAATAAATCCTTCCCATTTTCAAAATTTTTATTTGGCCTATAAATAATTAATGTTTTCACATCAATTAATATTATAAAACCTTCAATTGATTCTCATCACTAAATAAAAAATAGTGGATCAAAGTAAATCTTGATATTATAAAATAATAATAATCTGTTTTTAAGGTCATTCGCAGCGGCCCCCTCTGCACAACGATTTAACTGCTAAAGTCTATAGAGGTGTACATACACTACCTCCCTCTGGATTTGAATCTGTGACCTCCTAAGAGGAAACAAATTCTCTTAACCATTAGACAGGCATTGCATTTGTCAATCCAAAGACTCTCTACATCTCCAAGCGCAATGAATAGGCAAGATGAATAATATTTTCAAGCCACAAAATTATTTTTTACATCATCTAAGCCAAAAGTATGTTGGTGTTTCAAATGTACGGATGAAAAGGAACATGACATACTCTTCGTGTCTTTCCTAAATGAAGAGTCGTTCTTCAATATGGTCAAGTGTAGGTGGTAGATTCTAAACATGGAAGATGACTTCTATCATTAATTGTGAATATCTAGGACATTCAAAATCACGATGTCATATTTTGTCTTAATGGTCATCGCCATATTGAAATAGTTACAAGCACATATTTAAATGGTTGAAGCACATATTTTCATGTCCCCATGCCTCCGACCGGCGTAGAGGACGCGACCCAAACTTCAATCACAGCAGGCTAAGAGCCCCATGAACATGAAAATTTATGGAATTTACATAAACAGAATGCTTAAACATGCACATTGAACATTTATCATGCACAGATGCAATCGTTTGCCATGCACAATAGAAACAACATACATTTCTACAGCATTCATTCAACATCATATCAATTTAACGGTAATCAGGATTGTAGAAGTAAAATGGTAAAATCACTTATCTTATGATGAACTCGATCCACAACCAACTACATCGCTGCAACGTTCCACCCAACCATAGGCCAGTGTGCTCCTTAATCTCTCAGCAGCGCTTCCGCCCCCGAGCTGGGCATGATTCTCCAAGGAATAATGGAACTAGCAGGCTTACACATAGCCAAGGATGTACAAAACACAGCCAAGCCAACACAGTTGGGTTTATCAGGCCATCCAGGAGTTAGGAAAGGCTAATTGCTAAGCCGGTGAGCTCATTACAGAGCTAAGAACACCTACACCAGAACTAGCCTGACCTCTAAGACACCCAAACACACCCAACACAAGGAATCAATCCCTTCTCTGCTACACAGTCCCTCAGGCCCTGCATTCCCTTCCAGTGCTATTCAGGGGTGATGGAGAAGAAGGCCAGCCCTCCAGCTCTGTCTGTGTGGTTTCCAGCCACCAGGTTTATCAAGCAAATCTAAGCCAACATCCCTGCTCCTCCCACATTCCGAATACCAACCATTGCACTCAGGCAATTAATTTAGCTGTCATAGCTTAAACAGGGAAAACGATTTTTGATTCGTCTTTGGCCCTCTCGTGGCCAAAACGACTCTTCAAACAAAATTACAACAGCCCCAACGATGTAAGGAAGACCACGGCAACACAGCCAACCATGTGGGAAAATAACAGTCTCAACATGTATCAGTGAGCATAGCTCACAGCAAATGTGGGAAAATACAGCCCGTCCTAGGCAACATAATCACTGGGAACACACATAATGACCTCACAGAGGAAGAGAGAAATACTGAATTTCGATAGCCACAGCATCCACGATTTCGTAGGGAAAGGAACGACGTGGAAAAACCCAGAAATTCTTGTGCGTGAGAGAAACAATTAGACCCCGTGAGGAATGAACAGACAATGGAGACCCTGCGTGATGAAAAACAACTTCGTTTTTGTTCGTGGATGAACAAACAACAGCAAGGACGCGAATTGAACGTGCGTGAGTGTTCAGCACTGGCGTGGAGAGTGGAATGTGTCCGCGGAAGTAAAAACCAGGTGAATCCTATGCGTGGAGGTAAGCAGTAAAACGTGAGGCCGTGAAATTGGAGAGTGGGATCCTGCGTGAGTGATGAACAACCAAAATCGTGGGTATAGTGTGCGTGGAGGTATGGATTGACAGTCCTACCACCCCGCTCCCAAAACAATTAACTGCCATAATTTCCCCCAGCTGCCAGCAGAAATTCTTAGTGAAGGTGGTTGGGAGTAAAACAAGGGAAGAAGACACATGGGTATTTTCCCTTATTAGCCAAAGTTTGACAAATTCCCCCACATCCTTATCCTTGTGAAAATCATGCCCCTTTCTCATTTTAGTTGCCGCGATCGTAGCTGGTCGGGTTCATTTAATTAATTATAGATGCATATTTACATGATGACCATCATAATATATGCCGCATGCCCCGATATACTATTGGTGACAATTTAAATCCAAAACATAGCATTACCGATCAATGGTGGGGCCTTGGCCTTTACCTCCACACCATGATCATTTACAATTTATACATCATATACATCTAATCCAACGGGGTCAAAAACGGGGTGTTACATTCCCCTCCCCCTTCAATAGCACTATCCTCAGTGCTTACAAAATTGAACAAAATGCTACACTGGCATCACCTCAGTGTTCCGCAGAATTGAACAAAAATGGATGTAGCCTCTTCAGGTCTGTAGTGCTCCCATTGCACCTTTACCTAACCTATGGCTCGGTTCCGGAGCATTATGACCTTCCTGTCGAGGATGCGCATTGGCTCGATTTGGAACTCTCCCTCGGGTTCCACCTGAATCACATCCCAATTTATCACATGGTTAGGATCATGTACATATCTCTTAAGCAAAGAAACATGAAAAACATTATGAGCTCTAGTGCTAGCAGGCAATGCAAGTCTATATGCAACTGGCCCTATTCTTTCAAGCACTTCAAACAACCCACAATATCTCGGTGACAACTTGGCACAACTTCAAAGCTTCAAGGAACTCTTCCTTGCCCTCACTTTGAGGTAAACATGATCCCCAACACAAAACTCTCTGTTCACCCTATGCTTATCTGCATAGCTTTTCTGTCTGTCCTGTGCTGCTTTCAGCTTCTGCCTGATCTTTACGACCTCTTGCTCCATTTTCTTGAGCAAATCCGGTCCAAGCACAATCATGTTCACTGGATTATCCCAAGTCACTGGTGTCCTACACCTTCTTCCATACAAAGCTTCATACGAACTCATCCCCAAGGATGCTTGATGTCCATTGTTGTAAGCAAACTCTACCAAGTGCATGTAATCTTCCCACTTGGTTGGTTTGTCCATCACATTCATACGAAGCATATTTTCAAGCACCTGATTAACTCTCTCGGTCTGCCCATTTGTCTGAGGATGGTATGCAGTGCTGAAGTTTAGCTTTGTACCCAAATTTGCAAACAAACCCTTCCAAAATTTGGAAGCAAACTTGACATCTCTGTTGGAGACTATTGCTTTTGGCAATCCATGCAATTTGAATATCTCCTTCATGAATATCTTTGCAATATCATCAGTCTGATACGTAGACTTCGCTGGTATAAAATGGGCTGCCTTAGTCAACTTGTCCACCACGACCATGATAGAATCATGTTGTCTCTAAGTCATCGGCAATCCTGTAATAAAATCCATGGAAATAACTTCCCATTTCCATTCCGGAACTGGAAAAGGCTGCAACAAACCTGCTGGATGTTGATGCTCAACCTTCACCTGCTGACATTTCATACACCTTGAAATGTACTCAGCCATGCCCTTTTTCATACCTGGCCAAAAGTACTGCTTTCTGGCTGTAGCAATTGTCCTTTCATATCCTGGGTGACTAGAATACGGAGCTTGATGGATTTCATCCATAACAACTCTCCTCAAATCTGCTACATTTGGAATATAAACTATGCCTTTAAACGTGAGAAGTCCATCTTCTTCCAATTTATATCCCTCATACCTTTTCTCAAGACTTTGTTGTTGCAATTTTCCCTTTACTTGCTCATACAATTCATCTCCGGCAACATGGCTAACAATCTGCTGCCTCAAATCTGATTGGCAAATACTAAGGGATGCCACATGCATTTCTCGCACTTTCCTGCTGAGTGCATCAGATACCTTATTTTCCTTCCCTTTTATGTGCTTGATTTCAAAATCAAACTCACATAAGAATTCCAGCCATCTTGCTTTCCTAGCATTCAGAGTAGGCTGATCAAACAAATACTTCAGTCCACAATGATCTGTTCTGAGCTCAAATCTCCTGCCCATCAAGTAATGTCTCCACATCTTGAGAGCATGTACTATGGCTGCAAGCTCTAGATCATGAGTGGCATAGTTCTTTTCATGCTCCTTCAGCTTTCTCGACTCATAGCATATCACGTGGTTGTCTTGCATAAGGACTCCTCCAAGCTCTTATCCGCATGCATCAGTACACACCACAAAATCTTTCTCTGGATCTGCAACTTTCAATACTGGTGCACTAGTGAGAAGATTCTTCAACTGCTGGAAGCTTTCTTCACACCTCGATATCCATTCGAACTTCATCCCCTTCTTTTGCAAAGAAGTGATAGCATGTGCAACTTTGGAGAATCCCTCAATGAATCTCCTATAGTATCCTGCAAGTCCCATGAAAGATCTTACATCTGTCACATTTCTTGGAGTAGGCCAATTCGTAATGGCTTCAATCTTTTCAGGGTCCATAGATATACCCTCCTCTCAGATAATGTGACCCAAATACTGAATTCTATCTCTATAGAAGTCACACTTGATCAGTTTTGCATACAATTGATGCTCCCTAAGCACTTGCAATGTCAGCCTCAAATGCTCTTCATGTTCTTTCTCATTCTTAGAATAAACAAGAATGTCATCAAGGAAAACAAGAACAACTTCTCTAAATAATTGCTGAAGACGCTATTCATAAGGCACATAAATGTAGTTGGTGCATTGGTGAGACCAAATGGTACCACTACAAACTCATAATACCCATACCTTGTCCTGAAGGCTGTCTTATGAATGTCTTCATCCTTTATTCTCACCTTATGGTAACCAGACCTCAAGTCAATCTTGGAGAATACCTTTGCTCCTCTCATTTGATCAAAGAGGTCGTTAATCCTAGGAAAAGGATACTTATTCTTCACCGTAACCTTGTTCAACTGCCTGTAGTCAATACATAGCCTGAGTGTACCATATTTCTTCTTTACAAACAGAACTGGTGCTCCCCAAGGAGACACACTCGGTCAGATATACTTCTTTTCCAGCAACTCTTGCAGTTGCATCTTCAATTCTAGCATCTCCGGTGTACTCATCCTGTAGGGTGCCTTGGACACTGGTGCTGATCCTGGCACAAGTTCTATAGTGAAATCAATGTCTCATTTTGGAGGAAGCCCTAGAATCTCATCAGGAAACACATCCATGAATTCCTGTAACACCTGATAGTCCTCCAACTTGGGAGTCTCATCCCTCGTTTCCTCCAAAATCTGAACGACATATAACTGGCAACCCTTCCTACAAAACTTCTTTAACTGCATTGCTGAAACCTACCTCACTGAAATCACCTTCGGAATTCCTTTCACAACTACTAGGGTCCCTTCTTCATTCATGCATTCAAAAGTCTTATTGTAGCAATCAAGCTTCACCCTGTGAGTTTCTAACCAATCCATTCCAATGAGAACATCATAGGAACCAAGCGGTAGAACATTCAGATCTACACAAGTGACCAATCCATTCATGACCAATGGACACTTCTCTACCACTTCACTGACCTTCCTCTTAGTTCCAGTGGCTAGCTGGACTAACCAAGACTTTCTATGCTTTATTTTCTTAAAAGCACAAATATCCACTACTCTAGGAGTAATGTAACTGTGAGTAGAACCAGGGTCAATCAAAATAGAAACAGACTGCTCAGCAATCTTACCTGCTACTTCAACCATAGTTGACTGGTGATCTGCCTGACGGTCCTCTAGTGCTGCATAAATCCTAGGGGCTGCCCTTGCTACTTGACCCACTGTTTCTGCTTCTTGAATATTATAAGCTGGCCGTACACTCTCATTCTCGAGTGGACAATTTCTAAGCATGTGGGGTCCTCCACATTTCCAACATTAAAGTGGCCCTCTATTTTGTTGTGGATCTTTAGGCTTTTCCCCTGTCACTCCAACTGGCTTACTCGCAGCTTGGGATGGCTGCTTCTGCTGATTCCTGAAGTTAGAAGGTTTGAAACCTTTCTTTCTTTGGTCAAACTTCTCGTTCTTCTTGTCCTTCCATGCCTTATGGTAATCAGGTTTACCTTTGCTTTGCTCGTAGCAATACTTAGCTTTCCTTATTGCTTCTTCAAGAGTTCTAGGTTCATAAAACTCAATTCTATCTTTGTAGGACTGAGGTAATCCACTCAGAAAACACTGGACCTTCACGTTTTCATCTCTGATGTATCGGACATACCTCAATAGCTCCAAAAACTTATTTGCATACTCTTCCATGGTCTGCTGTCCCAATCTCAGCTCATGGAACTCCGTAATCTTGTCATCATAATACCGGTCAGAAAGGTATTTCTGCTTAAAATACTTCTCGAACTGCTTCCACTTAAGTCTCCTTTCACTGATCCTCTTCACTTACTTGAAGTGTTCCCACCAAATGGATGCTCTTCCATTCATATTGAATATGGCAACTCTTGCCTTCAAGTTTCCTGAATAATCATGCACTTGAAAGTACTTTTTAATACCAAGAAGCCAAGCTTCAGCCTCTTGTCTAGTCTTTATCTCACCATCAAACGTAGGAGGTTTATCTTTTTTAAATTCATCCCGAGAGCGATCCCTATGGTGTCTCTTTATTTTTATTTTATGAGAAGAAAAGCTTGAATCCCCACTGGATTCTTCTGAATCAGATGACCCATTATAAGTCCTTCTCCTCCTTTTAGTACTGCTCTTACTGCCTTCTGGTCTTGCTGTACCTCGTCCCGAGTTTATTTTTCTCTGCAAGTTTGTCAAACTCTACAACATTGCAGCATTCAACTGATGTTGCTCTTCCTGGGATTTAATCAAGCTTCGCATGGTAGCTGCAACATCTGACGGTGTCTCTTGGAATCTCCTTCCATTAGACCCTATGTCATCATTTCTATTACGGACATTTTCTCCCTTGGCATCTTCTGCTCGCTCATAGGAATCTCGAGCATCATACCCATCATGGGTTCTCATAACTGAACCACCACTTACTTACCAAACTACACTACCTGGAATATTGCTCTTGAAGGTGACTATGATTCTGCAAACGTGTTAATAACACAATTGTTAGATGCATAACATTGATATAAATCATAATCACTTACCTTCTTCCTGGAAAAACCATAAAATAACAATTTTCCCAAACACACAAAAATTTTCTTCATCCAATGCGCCCTCGTTTTTTTTTTTTGTAATTCATTGATTTTCGCGCAATCTGGAGCATTAGATTGCTGCCAATTTCTCTTTTTCAGCCCTGAAAATTCCCCTGAAAAACAACTGAAAAATCACTCTGAAAACAGTTGAAATCGGCTAAGAAATCTCATGGAAAAACTCAAAATTTTCCTTTCCTTCACATCGGAAGTCAGATGTCTTTCACATCAGAAGACAAATGGCTTTGGCTTCCACAATGGCAGGCTGGAAACTGCTTTCTCTTCCACAACGGCGGACGTCGGAAGCATTCTCTCTTCCACAACGGCGGACGTTGGACCACTTTCCCTTCCGATTGGCGGAAGTTCACTCCGTGGATTCTTCCGCAACGACAGCTCGCAAAACCTAAATTCTTCCGATTTGGCACTTAGAACAATTTTAACGTTGGGCGTCGGCGGCCTTTCCGGCCGGACGCCTTAGTGATTTCGCTTCCGCAATGGCGGACGTCAATCCACTTTCTGCTTTGATGATTTCAACACTTAGCCAAATTTCTAACCTTTTTGCGGCATCGGCAATCGGATGGCTTTTGAGTCGGATGCGAAATCCCTTCGCCGTCCGCAACGGCAGACGACCAAATGACTAACTCTTCCGCAACGATGGAAGTACTTCAATGGCTGCAACAGCGGACGAAAATCCGCTAAACCTTTTGCCACATCGGAAGTCAAAACCACTAAACCTTCCGATGTCCTGACTATTCAAATGTCGAATCCTTTCGCCAATCCTTCCGCCACAGCGAAAATCCTTCCATTAATCCTTCTCCTGCATCGGAAGTATGAACCACTAAGTGTTCTGACTGTCAACACTTAGGCGATTTTTGAAGTTTATTGCTGTCAAACTCTGATCTTTGTAGCGCAGAAGGAAGTCCTGCCTCTTTCAGTTGCTCCTTCTTGGCCCATAGAAGCCCACTGTTGCAACACAGAGCTCTGATACCATGCTGTCACCTCCCCATGCCTCCGACCGACGTAGAGGACGTGACCCAAACTTCAATCACCGCAGGCTAAGAGCCCCATGAACATGAAAATTTATGGAATTTGCATAAACATAATGCTTAAACATGCACATTGAACATTTATCATGCACAGATGCAATCGTTTGCCATGCACAATGGAAACAACATACATTTCAACAACATTCATTCAACATCATATCAATTTAACGGTAATCAGGATTGCAGAAGTAAAATGGTAAAATCACTTATCTTATAATGAACTCGATCCGCAACCAGCTACGTCGCTGCAACGTTCCACCCAACCATAGGCCAGCGTGCCCCTTAATCTCTCAGCAGCGCTGCCACCCCCGAGCTAGGCATGATTCTCCAAGGAATAAGGGAATTAGCAGGCTTACACATAGCCAAGGATGTACAAAACACAGCCAAGCCAACACAGTTGGGTTTATCAGGCCATCCAGGAGTTGGGAAAGCCTAATTGCTAAGCCGGTGAGCTCATTACAGAGCTAAGAACATCTACACAAAAACTAGCTTGACCTCTAAGACACCCAAACACACCCAACACAAGGAATCAGTCCCTTCTCTGCTACAAAGTCCCTCAGGCCCTGCATTCCCTTCTAGTGCTATTCAGGGCTGATGGAGAACAAGGCCAGCCCTCTAGCTCTATCTGTGTGGTTTCCAGCCACCAGGTTTATCAAGCAAATCTAAGCCAACATCCCTGCTCCTCCCACAGTCCGAAGACCAACCATTGTACTGAGGCAATTAATTTAGCTGTCACAGCTTAAACAGGGAAAACGATTTCTGAGTCGTTTTTGGCCCTCTCGTGGCCAAAACGACTCTTCAAATGAAATTACAACAGCCCCAACGATGTAAGGAAGACCACGGCAACACAGCCAACCACGTGGGAAAATAACAGTCCCGAAATGTATCAGTGAGCACAGCTCACATCAAACGTGGGAAAATACAGCCCGTCCTGGGCAACAGAATCACTTAGAACACACATAATGACCACACGAAGGAAGAGAGAAATACCGAATTTCGATAGCCACAGCATCCACGATTTCGCAGGGAAAGGAACGACGTGGAAAAAACCAGAAATTCTTGTGCGTGAGAGAAACAATCAGACCCCTTTGAGGAATGAACTGACAATGGAGACCCTGCGTGAGGAAAAACAACTCCGTTTTTGTTCGTGGATGAACAAGCAACGGAAAGGATGTGAATTGAACGTGCGTGAGTGTTCAGCACCGTCGTGGAGAGTGGAATGTGTTCGCGGAAGTAAAAACCAGGTGAATCCTGTGCGTGGAGGTAAGCAGCAAAACGTGAGGCCATGAAATTGGAGAGTGGGATCTTGCGTGAGTGATGAACAACCAAAATCGTGGGTAGAGTGTGCGTGGAGGTATGGACTGAGAGTCCTACCACCCCACTCCCAAAACAATTAACTGCCATAACTTCCCCCAGCTGCCAGCATAAATTCTTAATGAAGGTGGTTGGGAGTAAAACAAGGGAAGAAGACACATGGGTATTTTCCCTCATTAGCCAAAGTTTTACAAATTCTCCCACATCCTTGTCCTTGTGAAAATCATGCCCCTTTCTCATTTTAGTTGCCGCGATCGTAGTTGGTCGGGTTCATTTAATTAATTATAGATGCATATTTATATGATGACCATCATAATATATGCCGCATGCCCCGATATACTATCGGTGACACTTTAAATCTAAAACATAGCATTACCGATCAATGGTGGGGCCTTTTAGCTCTGCACCATGATCATTTACAATTTATAAATCATATACATGAAATGCAACAGAGTCAAAACCTGGGTGTTACACATATTATGTGATTTTACATTATAATAATTTATTTATTTAGTATAACAAATCAACTCCATTGATATAAAAAAAGTCATTTAAATTAATTATGTTTTAATTTAAAAATTAGATAAGAAATTATGTAGTTATTAATTCGGTAAGAAATTATGTAGTTATAAATTTCCATAAACTTATGGAATACCCTAATCCTCTTCATGCCTTAATATCTCGCAGTGCAAGATCAGTGCTGCTCGTCAAAGCTCGATGTGCATCGCTCACCTTCTTTGACCACCATTCAATCGCAATCCCTGTAGGTCGGTCATGAAATTTCCAAATGTTGTATGTTTTTTTGCTCTGAGAATGACAGAGTCTCAGCTATAGCTATTATTCCTTCCTCCAAGGAACCCTCAAACCTGTTGCCAGTATGAAACCTGTAAGAAATTAGTTTACCTAAAGTAGATATCCAATCTGTAAGTAAAGATACCCGATATGATGCAGGAAGAATGATCTCCGCATTCGCTACAGCCTTTATAAATCGATCGATAAAAACATTAAGTATATCTAGCATGCCCTCCTTAGTTGGTGATCTGCAACTCACCGAAAAAGATAATTTATAGCAAAGATCTAAGTCTTCGCAAAACCTTTTGAGGACGGTTTCAAACAATTCCGGATCACGTAGCTGAATCACATCAACTAACCACAACAGGACAAAACAGTCCTCTTGCGTCTTTCATAGAAACGCAAATCCACATAACATAATTTGATAACCTCGATGATGTCTATATATTGTTTCAGAAAGACAGACCTGCAAATATCTACAATATCTAAAGGTGATGGATTTGCATAAATGGTGTCTATGATATAATTGTCCACTGTGATATAGATGCCCCCGTCTCCTCCGCGACGGTATAATATGATAAACAAATAACAAAAAAGAGAAGAGCTTTATGCTATAAATTCCTGTTGAAACAAAACGTAGGAATGTAATATTCTTGGTTAATTTTGTCCTCAGTGCCGAGTGTTCCTATAAACCTGTATAAATTAAGTAATTAATTAACTTTAAAATTTAAAAATAAGTTAATTAATTAACCTCTCAAAGCATAAACAAGAAATATGCTAGTATAGATCGCGGTTTACCTCGAATTACGGTCTCCTATTGAAATTTAAATGAGCTTTCCCGGCAATAGAAATTTGTGACCCTTCCCAGCAATTGAAATTTCCGTGCTTTGGATACACAGGAGGGGCGTATCTTCTTCTCCAAGAGGGAGGGAGGGAATGAGCTTCAGCAGCTTCCATAGACAATCATGGCGTTTCATCTCCGAGTGCGTGCGTGAAACCTGGAAAATGGAAAATGAAAGGGAGCATTCTATAGCAGCTTCTATAGACAATTATGGCGTTTCATCTCCGAGGGCGTGAAACCTGGAAAATGAAACGCCTTCTAACTTGAAACACCTTTCAAGCTCCAATAAGTGGCGCCCCTGGCATGAAACGCCTTTCATTCTGAAAATCGACATGATTCCAAAGTGTCAAAACATGACACTAAAGGTGAACCAATTAAACATATTCACAGGATCATTTTGTTTTCTCTATCATGTCCATTTTGATATGCTTCTCACATCCATATCTTATTTTATTATTTTCATTTTCACATAACCCATTTGACAAATATTCCAAGTTATATTTTCACCATTACCATCGCACGGTCGAGCCAATTTATGGGGATTTGCCATGTTTTTATCTAGGCATTGTCATATCTAGTCAATATCGTTATTTTCATCTCATCATACTAGTCTCACCTATATTTATGTTTGGACAAAATCGTCACCCTTTGTCTCTTGTGACAACTAGTTGAAGTTTCAACAAGTCAATGTTTTTGCATCATGTCAATTAAAAAGGTCAATTTCACGGGGTCTATTTATTAGTCAAGTGAATCCATTGTCATGGATCTCCCCATGTCCAAATACAAAAAAGTGAAAATATGTCTAGATGCCCTTGGTTGCGTCAAATCACCAATGTCCATGGTTTTAGAAAGAGAAAAGTAAATATCCCATAATCAAGGAGAAATAAGAAAATGAAACTTCATAACAAACAAGGTAGAAAGCATAATGTCAAGTACAACACATGTTTAATACATTTTTAAAGCAAATATAGATAAAGGAACCTAATTCCAAAATTTCATATGCAAAATTTTCCAACTCCTCACTGCATCTATTCATTGAAAATTCAAAACGAACACTGTCAATTTATTGAATATACAGATTTGCTTCCATCCAATGTGCTAAGAATAAAACATCACTAGTAACCTTCACATGCATTCATAATAAAAGAGAGTTCTTATTTTCCTGGAGGTTGAGGTCCTTGTATCTCCAAAACTAAGCAACACTTTACCTCCTCCTCCTGTGAAGTTAATCAAAAGAATAAAATTCCATGTTCATGTCTTGCAAGAAAGCTTGCGCCATTTATACAAGGGAAATGGTGACCAAATTTCCTCTTAACATGGAAATGTCTTGCAAGAGAGCTTGTGCCATTCATACAAGGGAAATGGTGACCATTTCCTCTTAGCATGGAGAGATTGATGAGATTTAGTCCTGAAATGCCTAATAAACTATAAAACTGTGTACTTGTAATTTAAACTTTCTGTCACTAATTATCATTCTCCTATCACTATAAATAATTTATAAGTGACTTAGTCAAATTTAATCACTTCCCTTTTATTGTAGTTTATTGGATGCTTGTCCAACTTGATCACTCTCCTATGAATTTGTCAATATAAACCAATGTATAACACATGTCTACAACTCCATGAATCTCCTTCTCTTATGTTTGCATACTTGTCCTATTACTTTTTTTATGTAATCATTTCTCCATTGTTTCTAGTGTTCTCACGTCATAACAAAATCTTGAATAAGAACAAAAAGGGATTTTCATCCACAACGTTTATGCATTTTTGGACTTGACACTTATAATGATTCCTAAAACAATGTTCATGTAGTGAAACAATAAATCCTTCCTTCTTGAAATATTTAATATATTGTTTGCTACATATTTAAATGTTTTAAGCATAGAACAATATCTTTAAAAGAAATCACATCACAGCTTTAGAAAAGAACATATACATGCCAGAAAAGATAAAATGCTTTTAACAATAGTGTACAACAGGAAAGTCTATTTTAAGCTAGATTTGTGAAAAGATGAGGATCTAAATTTAGCTTCAATGACCAATTTGAAACAATTTTGTATTATATATATATATATATATATTATATTTTGTAGTATAATGAAAACATCCAAATGATGAAGATTCTTTGTTCAATCATCCAAATTTCATCCAAATTTCCTCGTGCTTGTGTGCTCTAAAATGTCCAATATTCATAACATTTTACTATTGCAATATGAAATTCCTTCCTAGGATCAAGAAGTGATTTATCATTTGATGGATTTCTTAAAACAAAAATCTATTATTGGCATGCATGCAGATGCCACAGATTCATGCACAAAACAATCTCTACCAGATGCACGGTCATGCTGGAAAAATGAAGTCTAATGACATATATTCAGTTCCCTTGTTAAAATTGCCATTGATGTTAATGTATTTTATGTTTTTATTTTTCATTTTTTTTGGAAATGTTGCATGTGAACACATAGAGCACAAATATGGAAGATATTACATTATATGTATTTTATATTCCTCTTGTTTTTATTTTTTATTTTTATTTTTTAATGTATTTTATGTTTTTTTTAAATGTTGCAGGTGAACCAAGAAACATATCACATAAGAAACTAAAGAAACTATGATGCGTCCCTTCATGATATGGATCCACGAAGGATTAAATATTAATCCATAAAGAATTCAATATGAAATGAAGAAGCATTCTGGTATGATATGGATATCTTGAAGGATCTAGGGAGGAGGAAAAGGTCTAAGTTCTAACATACCTTATGATACTTATATCATTACATACAAACAACCTATGACTACAGGATTTTCAAGTTATTGAATGATGGGAAAAACTAACAATAGAACAATATCTTAGTACCTCAGTTACCCTCTTGTTATTCCAATACCTCTTATAAAGGTATTAATTTCCTCTAAAGATACTCCTCTTCATTGTAAACCATCTAATGTGCCCAGCCATCAAACAAATATTTTTTGTATCGAACCGATATAACTACAAATATGCAACCAGGACAAAAAGAAAAACATTACAGATGGTGCGACTAGGATTAAAAGAAAAACATTATAGATGGTAGTGGAAAATTACAGACAGAAAAAATATATAAGAATACTCAACTTTTAGAAAAGTAAAAGAAAATTATGACACAAGGAATGTTATCTGCTACTACATTATATAAAGCAGCATCTGTAGATTTTGTACTTTTACCTTTGGACATTACTGTATTAGACATGTTTAGTATTGAATATTCCCACTCATATTGAAGCTAAAGATCTAAACATTCCCATAGCTGGTAGTAAAAAGGACGGTGGGCCTCAAATTGAAGAATGGAAAGATGCAAAGAACGAAAATTAAATTCATGCTCCTCTCAGTAAGTGACAATGTTAAGTTAATACTTTATCAATTCCTCAAACGACCAAAGGAAGTCAATACCAATCAACACAAAAATACCAATCAACACAAAACCAAGAAAGAAAAACATAATTTTATAAATCCAAAAACTCACGAAGAAAGACCATGGCAACAATTGCAAGATTCCGAGGACAAGCTTATGTCGGGATGATAATCTCCATCTTCATCTTCGACTGGAAGGGTCGGGACAAGTTTATTTTTATTTTTACAAGTATCGAACTTCAAATCGAGGGAAAGAAAGTGGTATGGATCTCCACTTTTCTTTTCTCTGGATAACTTCACAGAGATTTATCAGTTCGTCTAATTTATAAAATATGAAAACATATTTTGTGGATAGAGCTAAAGGTCATTAGCTATGGGTGTTACTATACAATCAACATCCTAGCGATTATCTATGATATGCACACTCGGTGGAATGCTATATAGGAACCGATAGGCAAACAAACATACATGTATTGAAGTAGGCATCTCATGGTGTTAATTATAGATTCAATAACATAATAATGGATTACAAATAATAGATTCAGTAAAATAATAATGGATTACAAATAATAGGGATAATGAGGGGCTGGGTGAAAAAAATTGTAAAAGAAGTGGCTGACTAAAAATCAATTGGTCTGCTCAACTCCAAAAACCGTTTTCTTCTATATTTTCTTCATTAAGTGAGGAAGCAAAATATAAATCTTTGTAGTAGATCCTTAGATTCTCCAATCTGATGGTTGAGTTCCATTCCCCTTACATATCATGGAGTGAATAATATGTCTTTGCATACTATATATGGATTGACCAAATTCCCTCTCTTTTTTCTCTACCATATAGCAAGAGAAAACATGTACACATGTATTCTATTCTTTGTAAGAGATGCATAACATAAAAATATTTTAAATGTTAAAACAAAAGAAAAAGATCTAAAAGTGTTTCCCTCCAATAATGCAGTCAATAAAGGTACCTTACTTACCTTCTTGATATCCACTTTGACCATTGTCCATGAAGTGCTCTCCTTCGTTCTAAATGAGTAGGTGGTGAAACTAATTGTTGTTTGATAGACATTTATCGATGTTGCATTGTCTCCTACTCAGGTTGTCTAGATCTTACATACACCATATTCATCCCTACATGACTGTGAACCATGAGTGAAGCCAACAATCATTGTGAGAAACTCAAGAAAATCATAGAAAAATCAATTATGTTCTTGATAAGCTCAAGCAACTCAAATAATTATGTATTTTTTTATACCCGGATGGAGAAGCATTGTATTGATCTGTGTACCTCATCTAAGCTACATACCCATGTGATTGTATTTATGCACTCTACTATCATGATATGTGTAAATGTTTATGGTATTGAAAATTTTGTGGTCTGCAAAACAATGTTCTTTACCAAAATGGATGAATATGCATGGTATATCATATGTACAATTTGATAACTAATATGGCCTTATCAGGATGCACTCCTTCTACTTGCATATGACAACAATGATTAAGGGATTACTTTCCATTCCCTTGTCTTGAAGAAACCCCAATAATATAACTTAAGATGAATGTATTTAGTTTCAACATTTTGTCAAACACATCATGTGCATCCCCTAAACTTCCACATTTTATATACACTATAACAAGTTTGGCACCTAAGATGACGAGAAGAGTAACTCAACTCTCTTTTGAATGTGTTGTTTCTTGGATTACCTTCTTTGAGTGCTTTCATGTCTTTCTATATCTTCGAGATAGAAGCATAAGTGTTGGAGTCCACTATAATACCATTCCAATCCAAAACTTGGAAGCCATCAACTGTTATCATAGCAGCGGTTGCTCTATGATTTGCTTTAGATTTTTAATTAGGAGTTTTCATTTTTATGTGTGGAATTTAAGCTAACCAAACTAATTACAAGAAATAAAAAAGGTCGATAAGAAGGTTGGCTTTGTCATATCACCTCCTACACAACAAGCTTCAATTATGGATTGGGGTTTTGTTCGTCTCTAATCCTTATTCGAGTGTGTATCCTAAGAGAAACCGCTCATACAAAATGAAGATAAGTGACCAAATGATAAAAAAACTTGGTCGCCACAGTTTTTTCAAGGGATAAATCACCAAATGTGAGAAATTTTCAATGAGCTAACTAAATATGACCAAGATAAATGACCAATTTGGTCACAGAATAAGAACTAAACTAAAAATGACCACATAATAATTTGTCATTTATTTGGTCATTTTTAGTTGTGTCACTCTTACAATGGAAAAATACATGTTTGATAATGAATTTGTACGATTTACTAAATTCTAACACAACAGATGGATTCAGATACTCCTTTCTTGGCAGTCTCTAAATCCATATGCACTGTTAGAATTTAGAAAATTGTAGACCAGTTCACATGTCAGAGCTCAACATTAATGCATAGAGCATATTTGCACTAGTTACATTAACTACCTTATACATAGTCTTATGTTCTTCGAGCATAAACAATTTTCTTATAAGATTTACATCTTTTCCAAGGTATCATAGTTAATTTTCAGTACGTATATGGTACAATCATCAATAAACACCATCCCAAGCTAAGCTATCACAAGTACAACATAACTAAACATATAAAAAATATCACATAACAATTCATTTGGTCATTTTTAGTTGTCACTCCAACAATGGAAAATTACAATTTTGATAATGAGGGTCTAAAAAATAAATTGTAGACCCCCTCAAGTGTCACAAACTCAAAAATTGACACCAAATTAGCTTATAATTTCCATTCATGTAAACTCTACAGTCACTCAACAAATATTGAAAATTGACGTAATTTTGACAATGAATTTCATGAGAAATATTTAACTAAATATTTACACTGGATTATATGGATTCCTAGAGCCCTAAGTTGGATAGAAATCAACTATCCACTTCCAATTCCTCGTCCATTAATTTTCAGATCTTCACACATTATATAGGCATCCTAGGAGGATGTTCGTGTCTTTAGTATATATTGGACGTAGAAAAACCTATACATCACATACAATTATTGAATCCCATATTATCAACATGTAACCTTATTGGCTCAGTCCATTAATCACATGATCATTCTCATCCTACTCATTTGCATTCTTCAATCGTAGGTGTTTCAAATTCTTGATGTGTTGATACAACACTAATTAATTAATGATAGATACCCCATTGTAGGCTTAGAATCCAATCATTTAATCTTTGTCAAATGAATGCAACTTCCTATATATGGGTTGAATTACAATGAATTCAACATATTTGAATATGACACAAAGGTTTGTAGACTTTGGATAGATACATTCATCACTCCCCTCATAAAAGCATCACCAATTTATCTTTATAATTCCTTCCCGAAATACTAGCATAGATCATTTTAAGGGCAAACCTTAGTGCATGGGAGAAATTACCGTGGTTTGAAAAATTAAATGGGAAAATTTTTATATGGTTAAAATTTTATAGATTTTAAAATGTTTTCCCACTATTTATTTAAAAAATAATATTTAATATGCAAAGAGGCTTTCAATTTTCACGAAGAGAGCCCCAAAAAATAGAATTCCCTTGGAGAAATTGTCACAAAATGCTCCAATCTCACCACATTTCTTGCCATGGAGTACAACAATAGAATTTTTCCCAATATTTTGCTTGTAAATCCAAAGACCAATGTTAGTTACCCCTAGATTTTCCTTCTATAGATTTTTTTATGGAAATCGTCCATAAAACCTGGCATTGAGGAAAAATGGGACCGATTTTGTCCCTGTATATTTACAAAATAGAGTTTCAAATATTTATAGGGTTTGAATTTGGCAGAATCAAGTTTCAAATTCTATTATGGAGTTGCCACACTCTTGCTAAGGTTATTTAGAGGTTTTTAAGCTCTAGAATTCTGGCTCTTGAAATCATGTCAAACTTCAAACTGTATGACCACATGTATGCTTATACTTCAATACATAAGCATTGTTTTGTTGGGTTTGGTTTCGTTCCATTAAGGTAGGTCAGAATTATAGAATCCATCATTATACTAAATGGTAAATATGTATGGTCCATGGTAAATACCAAGTGTGGATAGTCCCATAATGCTACTATGGTATTCCTCCATTCATTTATTCTATGATTATGAACTAAAATGTAAATATAGTAATGTTTTGGTGTTTTGGTTTCTGGGTTTCTTCTTGTGTATGGGAAAGTGAAGCATTGTTCCCTTAAGACAATGACTCACAAACGTTATAAAGAGGGATGCATATTTTGCGTTTAACTTTATCCCCTATTTATAACTGTTAGGATTATTAATCCTCCCTTGTCCAAATTTGGTCATATGTCTAAATCGGGAGTCATGTCTAAATCGGGAGTCCATCCAGTCTATTTATAGTC
>LPNX010344502.1:24151-35643 GCA_001517045.1 Pseudotsuga menziesii | reverse complement strand
GTTATTTGTAAATTTGTTTTATGGTTGGTGCAAACCCTCATAACTAAAATTTATTTGTAAGTTTCAATGTGGAAAATGACTTATCACCACCTTATTGTGCTTCTCAAAGTCATACACCACTTCACTAATTAATATAGATGATGTGACATTCCATTTCCAATAAGATTAACAAAAACTATCACCACTTTAACATCATATACTGTAAATGGTGATAGTATCCCCATATTAACACCATATAATATAACTTGGGCTAATTTGTGGTGCTAAAGATGGACTTAAGCTAGTGATTAAAACATAATAATGATACTAATTCCCACCAACAAATTTAATAAGCTAACATAAAAAAATTCCATTGAGTAATCAAATTTCAATTTAGATACTTTTTATTGCTACTTTATAATATTAATAAGTAAAAAATGGTTATTTTTATTGTTTGTCAATATTAAAAGTAGGAATTATTTATTTTTAAATAGTATTAAAAATGAATAATTGAATTGAATTGAATCACTTGAATTCATTTGTTTAGAGTAAAAATAAGAAATTGAATTTGTTGAGAATGTGGTGCAAAAACTCATAAATTAGTCTTTATATTTATTTGAATGAAAAAAATTATAAATAATTCAATTAAATTACTTACATATAATTATTTGTGAAATGGTTGTGTTTATGGTGAATATCCTCATAAATAAATTCTACATGTACATGCCTATGTGACAAATAATTATTAACATGGCTTTTCTCTTAATATACATGAGTAAAAACACAATTTTCAATAAACATTAACACCATTTTAACACCACTAAATATATGTGGTGCTAATACCACCACTCTAACACCACAAAATGTAAGTGGTGATAATACCACCACCTTAACACCACAAAATTGTAAGTGGTGCTAATAACACCACTTTAACACCATAAACTATAAGTGGTGCTAACTTGTGGTGCTAAAAGATAGATTTTCTTGTTGTGCCTACATAGGATTATATTGTTCATTTCATATTTTGATTAGTATCAAAAATGTTTTTACTTTTTATAGTTGTTACACCATCAATTGTAACAACACATTACAATCTTGTTTATTACAAAATTAGTTTATGTGAAACTGTGTGATGTGCTGTTCATTGATAAAACTACCAAAATATCTCTCATGATTTTGTAAAACTTCTTGGTATTTACAAAGATTTTATAAAACTGTTAAATTCAATAAACTTGTTATATATATATTATGATCATTCCTCTGCCTTACTTTGCACGACTTGGTGCCTATGATAGTTTAGTTATGTAATAATGCAAAGCGCCCATCACCATTTGCATTAAAGCGTAGTTTTGATTACTACGCAGATGGGACAATACGCGACCATAAACCGCTATTAACAGTTTTGTTTAGAAACGCGTGCTTCACTTCTACAGTTTTACGACATCGACATTCACAGGATCTTTTGATGACGTCCGTTTGATAGATATGATATAGAAGGAGGGAATCTTAAATGATTTTTTTATTGATTGAGTAGCATTCATTTTTTTTCCTTTGAGAACAATGCGATGTTGAGATTACAACTAGCGTGACGATAGAAATTGCCAACTATCTAAGATATTGGAAGACATGGCAGGTTTTAGTCACTCTTAGTACTAAGATACGTCCGTCATCGCCCAGGAATAAGAATCTACGGATGGATAAGAACAATTCCTGTATACCTGAAATATCTCTTTCGAACACGTTTCCAGTCCATTTGTAGAGTGCACCAAGGTTCTCCGCGTGCAATTAGAAAATCCTTTTGCCTCTTTGAGGTTTTCGAATGATCTGGCAGAAACCCAATCTGAAAATGTTCATGGAACATTAGAAGGTGCTTTGGTTTTTATAACAGTTGCTGCTTCTCATGAACCAAACGTTTTTGACAGAACCTGTTGATCACATTCCCTTTTCTCTATTTTGGAATACTATGCAGGGCCAAATCTTATAAAATATTGTCGAAGTTATAATTTTGTTGAGGATTTTTCTTGAATGGGAATATTTATAAACCTCTGTTTGCAATACTGCTGTAGATGATGTGAAAAATCTTTGTATACATTTACATATAGGACCACAGCATATGGGAAGATCGATTTTGAGTGACTTGTAAATCTCTTTATGTGATGAGAATCAAATTAAGTGTGGGTTCAACCTAAAAATGGCTTCAAGCTTTATCTCCACTGCGCCAAAACACAACAATTTCCTCTTATGGAGTGCCACTACGACATCCAAACATAGAATAAACATTAAATGATGTTGCTGGTACTGCAAATGGTTGGACAAACTTTTTCATTTGAGGGAATTGATATTATGATCTAATTGTGAGCCTGGAACATGGTACTAACGATTCACTATTTCTTTATTGGAAAAGCGAGGAGCGTTAGCGAAGCGACCCACCACACAGGAAGGGCGCCAAAGCCCGAACCCTCTCCTTTCCGAGCTAGATTCATTGGCCTAACAATAGTAATTGGCCTAATATATAGTATTGTGCTTAGTTTAAAATTTAACATATTATTACATGTATCATAACCAAGTTTTGATTCCCCAAAATTACAAGTTATTTACTAGTTAAGGGACAAACCTTAACATAGTATCATAATTCACTATATAGATTTTAGTGTAACCACAATCCTTAACTGAGTATCATAACCTACTTTTGATTCCCAAAGTTACTTACTAGTGTAAGGACAAACCTTAACATAGTATTATAATCTAGTTTCAATTTTCAAAATTACAAGTTACTTATCAGCACAAATCCATTTAGAAGGGGATCTTATACCAAGGCTTGAAAGGATCAAATCTTTAAAAATGCATACCTTTTTTAGAGTAGAAATGTTGAAGAAATGTGTAATCCAATATTTATGATTTTAATTTATCTAATTTATATTATTTTATACCATGTTATTTTTAATAACATTTGATTATCTTTTATAAAGAATAAATGTGAACCTTCAGATAAGATAAACACTAAAAAAATTACACATTTTTTCTTTACAAAATTGTATAATGCACCTCTTTGATGCAACTAGAAAGTAAGACGTTAGATTCACTCCACACCTAAAGCAACAAAGAGCAAAGCGATAAATATAAAGAACACACTGTCAGATTGTCAAATATTAGGTTCACTTGAAGTTTCCACTGTTGAACAACACGAGTCCAATGAGGACTCCAATTCATATATAGAAGAATGATTTTATTTTATTTTATTATTACCTGTATACGTCTGCTGCTGCCTGATAGGTCTCGTCGGTACCTGTCGCAAATTGTGGATAGATAGCTTCGCATATAATGATACTTATGTTCCATTAAGTAAAGCTTAGGTCACT
The DNA here is from genome assembly GCA_001517045.1 of Pseudotsuga menziesii. Classification (NCBI taxonomy): domain Eukaryota; kingdom Viridiplantae; phylum Streptophyta; class Pinopsida; order Pinales; family Pinaceae; genus Pseudotsuga; species Pseudotsuga menziesii. The sequence goes on along the minus strand of LPNX010344502.1, from coordinate 32,305 downwards.
TCAAAGGATTCGAATCCAGAAAAGCACTATCGGCAAAGACAAATTGGGCTTGAAATCATAATTAATTACATTTATTCTGTCTTGTGAAACCGTGAATAATACGGTAACCAACCCAGCTATAAAAGAAGCCATGTTATTAGATCTATAGAGACAAGCTTCTATAAAATTTTATATTATTGGATTGCAACTTCCCTTTGGAGTTCAAAGTTACGAAGATGTCTTCGAATATCGGAAAGGATTTATGTGGCGAGATTGGCAGCAAAGAGTGTTGTATGTGTGGAGATTTGGGCATGGAGAGAGAACTTTTTCAGTGCCAAAGTTGTTTACAACGCCTTCAGCATAGGTTTGATTACATAATTCATTATATTTCAACCTCCTTAAGTCCTATATCTAGCATATGTAGTCATACTTCTATATGTACCAACAATCCTTAGAATGTATGTAAGCTTATTTTTTTTATAATACTCTATTTCGACGATAGATTAGTTTTTTTATGTGCATAATCAGTGTCTGTGCGTCATGATGCAGATACTGCAGCAAACTATATGCACGAGGAAAACGGAACGAGTCGATCTGCGAGTGGTGTCTACATGAACGAGACAACAGCGACCAAAACAGCAGACAGAGTATTGAAAAATCCATTTCAAGGGAGAAGGCTTTCATGGATGTACAACAACGTTCAGAGAAACCAAAAAGTAAAGAGAGAAAATCAACTCAAAACACAGATAGTATAGATGAACCGTCAGGATCAGCAAGAAGTAACGAAAATGAAAATCCACTACAACTTTCTTCCGAATTTGGTAAACGAAGCGTTGGAGAAAAAGAAAAGTGTTTAAAGAAGAGATACAAGTTAGAAACAGAGTATGCAAAAACAGAGCACAAGAACAGATGGGAAAACCACACTTACGGAGAGTATCTCAATCCGTTTTTATTAAGTGAAACTCAGAGAAAACGGTTACAACAACCACAGCAGAAATAGGATCTGCAATAAATAAACTATAGTTCGACTATCTATCTTATTAATTCTCCATTACTTCAAGTCTTCCCCTTAATGGAGAATAGATTAACAGCTACACCTAACATTTCCCTAAACAATTCAAATTTGATCTTTCCGAGAGGTTTTGTGAAAATGTCAGCAGTATTTTCACAAGTATTACAATATATGAGATCTATTTCATTGGATTGTAGCTTCTCTCTAACAAAATGATACTGAGCATCAACATGCTTTGTCTTTGCATGAAAGATCGGATTATTTGCCAACTTGATTGTACTTTGGTTATCACATTTGATTACTGTAGGTTCCTTTTGTTCTTTTCCGACATCTTGAAGAAGCCTTCTCAGCCAAACAACTTCACAGGTAGCTGCACACAGGGCCTTGTATTCTGCTTCAGTAGAGGACAGAGATACAGTAGGCTGCTTTTTACTGCTCCATGAAACAACTCCAGATCCTATGCTAAATGCATATCCAGTGGTTGATCTTTGATCATCCGGATTCCCAGCCCAATCAGAATCTCAATAACCTGTCAACTCAACAACAGAAACATCAGTATATTTAATACCAAAGTCAAGTGTTCCTCTTAGATACCTGAGTACCGTCTTTGCTGCATTCCAATGGCTTTCTTGAGGTTTTGCCATAAACTGACTTAGCATACTCATAGAATATGCAATGTCAGGTCTAGTTGTGGTGAGATAATTCAAACTACCCACCATCTGTCTGTACATTGTAGCATTCACCTCCTTTGAATCATCAACACAAGAGAGTTTCACATTTTGCTGCATGGGAACAGTAGATGATTTACACTTATCCATTTTAAATCTCTAAAGTACATCTCTGACATACTTACTTTGACAAACAAATGTTTGACCTGCATTCCTCCAAACTTCAAGACCTAGATAGTAATGAAGCTCACCCAGATCTTTCATATCAAAAACTTGTGGCAGCTACTCCTTGATTTCATCAATCAGATTCTCTGCATTTCCTGTAATTATTAAGTCATCAACATATACAGAAATCAATACTATATACCCCTGCTTATCACATTTGATATATAGATTTGGATCACTCTTGCTCCGCATAAATCCCTGTTGAAGAAAGAAAGAGTCTATCTTCTCATACCATGACCTAGGTGCCTGTTTTAGTCCATACAATGCTTTCTTTAACTTACACACTAAGTGTTCCTGCCCTTTTTTCACAAACCCTTCAAGTTGAGTAAGGTACACCTCCTCTTTTAACTCACCATTCAAGAAGGAAGATTTAACATCTAATTGGTTTAGCTTCCAATTATACTTTGTAGCTTTAAAGCAATTAATAATCTGATAGTATTCAATTTAGCGACAGGTGGAAATGTTTCAGCATAGTCAATACCTTCTGTTTGTGAGTATCCCTTTGCCACCAATCTAGCCTTATATTTGTCTATGCTACCATCTAACTTAAACTTGGGTTTGTATATCCATTTGCATCCTATTGGCTTTTTATGTTTAGGCAATTCAGTCAATTCCAAGGTATTGTTTTGCATTATTGATTCATATTCCTCCTCCATTGCATTTCTCCATTCATCATGTGCATTGGCTTCATCAAAACTAATGGGTTCATGTACATTCGAAATGCTACTCATAAGGGCATAGTCTTTGTACCTTTCAGGAGCTCGAACCTGTCTTGAAGATCTTCTTAATTGTTGATTACCTTCCTCTTCGCTGTGTGAACTTTTGTCTTCATCACTAGTCGAGCTTGGACTGTTTGTATCACTGAATCCCTCTTGCCGTTGCTGCTGTTCCTGTATGTTTGGCTGTTGTAATACAGTTTGTTGTTCTTGTGTAACCCCTTCATCAAGAACTGGTTCATCAAGAACTTTATGCCATTCCTCATGGCTTTGGTTGCTGTTCTCTGAAATTTCTGTTTCCTGTTCATGGAAGAGTACATCTCTACTTGCAAATACCTTGTGAGTAGAAGGATCAAACAATTTATATGCTTTGAATTGAGAACAGTAACCTATGAAGATACATTTAATGGCTTTAGCATCCAGTTTCTTCCTATTTTCCTTTGGAATATGTGCAAAAGCCGTACACCCAAAAACTTTCAAATTCTGAACTGCTAGTTTGAAACCATACAAAGCTTCAAAAGGAGTAATATTATCAAGACTCCTAGTTGGACTTCTATTCTTTAGGTAAACAGCAGTATTTATGGCTTCACCCCAGAAGGTATTTGAGAGACTCTTACCTTTCATCATACTGCGTGCACACTCTACCAGGGTTTTGTTTTTCCTTTCAGCAACTCCATTCTGTTGTGGAGTGCTGGAAACTGTAAACTGCTGTACTATTCCATTATCTTTGCAATATTTGTTGAAGTCCCCTGATTTATACTCTCCCCCTTGATCTGAACGAAGGATTTTAATGGATTTTTCTATCTGTTTTTCAACCATGTTTCGGAACTCCTTAAAGTACTAAAAAACATCACTCTTTCTTCTAAGAAATTAAACCCATGTGTATCTTGTGCAATCATCAATAAATAGCAGGAAATAAAATGCACCTCCTAAGGATCTAGTCTGCATAGGCCCGCAAACATCAGTATGCACAAGATCTAACACATCTCTTTTTTTCTTATCAGGATTAGAAGGAAATTCATTTCTGTGCATCTTTCCTAGTGCACATCCTTCACAAGGAATGTTCACATTTTTTAACATGGGAAGTCCTTCAACCATATTATGCTTCAATAATAACAATAAATTTCGATAATTGATGTGACCATACCTTGGATGCCAAAGACTCTCTGTTGGCATGATTGCAAAAGTTAATGCGTAATGCTCTTTACTAGTAACATCAAGTTTGTATATGCCTCCTACTCTGACTCCCTTTGCAAGAGTTTTGTGTTGGTCCAGTAAGTCCTTCACTATGCAGTAGTTTTTGAAGAATTCAACCTTCAAATTCTGATCTGTAATAGTAGACACAGATATCAGATTTTTCTTTATCTCTGTCACATACACTACATTGCGAATGTGATGAACACTACCATTTGGCAATGTCACTGGAATATCTCTGTATCCCTTGATCTGATAAGCACGGTCATCACCAAGATATATACTAGCACCATTCTGTGTTTCTTTATAGTTAGTATACCACTTCTTATTACAAGTCATATGCACTAGTGCTCCAGAGTCAACAAACCAAGCATCAATATCATCAATTTCAGTAGATAAAGTAGTATTAGACACAAACAGTCTAAGATCCCTTGAGTCAAAGTTTGGCGTTTCAGTAATCTTATCAGCAATTTCATCTCTAGCCATAAACAGTTTTAGATCATGTGGTGAAGAATCTTCAGCAAAATGACCTGAATGTTTTCTAGGTTGTCTATTCCTAGCCTCATCATTCTTTTTCTTATAACAGTCTTTAATAAGATGTCCAGGTCGACCACAATAAAAACAAATTTTTGACTTATTCTTGTTAGATGGCATACCTTGATTCGGTCTTTGAGGAGCTCTACTCTGTGATGACCTGCCTCCTCTGCCTCTTTCTCATGATCTCCCTCTCGGAGATCTCTTATTTGACCACAATGCCAAACCTGAATCTTGAGCCTTAAAGTTCCCACGCCTCTCTTCTTCTTGCAGCAAAATACCTATCATCTCTTTAAAAGTAGGAGGTTTCTCCCTTGCTGCGAGACCTGTTATAAACATATGGTAGTCCTCTAGCATACCATTCAATGTAATTGTGATGAGATCAGTGTTGGAGACCTTTTCTCCTATGTCTCCTAGCTTATCTTTCACTTCTTTGAGACGACCCAAGAAAGAGCTAACAGACTCATTTGCATCCATCTTAATGCCTAGCAATTTAGTTTTTAAGAAAAGCAGACGGTTTGTATTGCCAGTTTCATACAGATCTTTAAGTGCTGTCCATGTTTCAACAGAAGTTTTAGCTTCTCTGATATGTGGAATAATACTATCTTTAACAGACATTCGTAACAGTACCTTGGCTTTGTTCTCGCGCTTATCCCAGTCTTGAATTTGTGCTGTTGTTCCGCCCGCAGCTGCTACAGGTTTCGCTTCATCTCCATTGGTGATTGTCCAGACACCATAGCCTTCCATCAGGGTCTGCATTTTGAATTTTCAGTTTATGAAATTCGAGCCATCCAATTTGTTAGCCTCATTGAGATAGGTCTCTGCCAATGGATTTGACATCTCAGCAATGAAATCCCAGCGCAGGCTTCTTCTCAGCTTGGACGGGCCTCTTCAGATCTAGGTTTTCTCAGAACTATCTGGGTTTTCTTCAGATCTGTGCCCTGACAGCAAAAATTTACCAAATTAAATTTATCAAATCGCAGCCAAAAAATTATACCTCCATGCTGGTAGTTGGTTGCCAATGGTGAAGCCAATGCTCAGGCTGTTTACAGAATGGTGAGCAGACAGTAGACAACACATCGATTAAATCTGCAAGGTTTTCTATTGAAAATGATACACAAAGCGCTAAATCGGATGACAACCCAACAGGATTTTTGTGCTCCACATGGCAGGTGGGATGACAAGCTCCACTTTACACAAGCCTGTCTATCTTCTCCACGGTTTCTCTTTCACGCGGTAGCAATCTTCAAAATTTTTGCAGCAATCTTCAGATTTGCACAGGGTGCTCTCTGTCGATTGCAGAAATCGCTGATCTCCATGGCTACTACACGCTTCTCCAGATGGCAGCTCCTCTCCACGCTTCTCACAGTAAAATCGCAGAAGCTCCTTCAACGCTTGGGCTTAGCACTCACCTGGTGCTCTGATACCAAGTTAGAAAAAGAGTATGCAAAAATAGAGCAGAAGAACATATGGGAAAACCACACTTACGGAGAGTATCTCAATCCGTTTTTATTAAGTGAAACTCAGAGAAAATGGTTACAACAACCACAACAGAAATAGGATCTACAATAAATAAACTACAGTTCGACTATCTGTCTTATTAATTCTCCATTACTTCAAGTATACAGATATATGTCACTCGTCAGTCTCCTCTCAGTAACCATGTGGATCTAATTTCCTTTGCCAAAATTGAGTAAACTGAGCATACAAGTCCTTACAGTGTAAACACAGTACACCTTTAGGGTGTTTTTATCGATACTAACTGAACTGTGGACAGCATGTCAAGATGTACACGAGTTGCATAAATAGTTACCACATATTATATTATTTGTTTGAAGGTACTCCACAGTGTCAACGTTTTATTTATTTATTATCTCAATTAGTTTATAAGTGAACATTGATAGGACATAAATTCACTGTGACAAACAAATCATTTAATTACAATTTTTATTATTATAAGTTTTATTTCAAATTTGTAATCATAGTTACTAGCATAGCTATAAGCAAAGTTGTCTGTGAAGAGTGATAAGCACAATTAGCCATTTAAGTTATAGGGATGATTGGTTATTAAACAAAGACTAAACATAAAAGTAAGTACTAACAAATATTAAATTATTTAATATAAACATAAAACAAATACTATTTAATAAATAAACCATTATTGTTACCCCTTTCTTTAATCACAACTTAAGTAAAGCTTATTTAAATCTTAAAACATAACAATATACAATTACAATGAAATGAATATTGGTCTAGGGTTAATCTTGTTGATCCCCCAAAGGAAGCCCATAATGTGATATTAAAGAGCTATCCGTGTACCCAATTGTTTTTTATATTTGTTATTTCAAAATTGGAATAATTGACATAAAATCAATCTATGCCATCCTTATGCAATTTAGGAAAATCATAAGTGCTACTCCACCCCAAATTTTAAGATATAAACACCTATCAATTTAATAATAACTTTGGTATTATACTTTATTTCAATATAACCTAGAAAAGAGTCTACTTGGTCTAACCATTAATGATTGAATTATAATTTGATATAAAATGTTTGACCTTAAACATTCAAATGGAAGAGTGGTAATGGATAATGATGTTATATAATATTTGAAAATTGTAAATAATAAATTTTAATTCTTTAAATTATGTAATTTAATAAATTTTATATTAACATAAAAAATTATTTAAATTTTATTTTTTAAAAATATTTAGACTTTAAAATTTTACTAGATTTTATATATTTTGTTAAGTTAATATATTAAATAATTTTTTTTAAGTGCATCTCTCAATTTGCTAACAAGGTTCTTCAAATAAATTCAATATCATAAAATGTTAACACCAATAATAAGTTTAAGCTTTTTGAAATCTCAATATTAATAACTAAATATAGAGCAATCCATTGTACACTTTTAATGAACTCTATAACTAAATATAGAGCAATCCATTGTACATTTTTAATGAACTCTAGAGCCCCAACACGCTAGTTTTATTAAGCCATCAATACAGCATACTCCATTTAATTGAAATAATCAAACCCAAAGTGCTTTATCAACAATACATATCCCGGTCATTCCAAATTCAAAGCCAACAACAAGATACAAAGCATTACTCCTATGTCTTTGTTAATGCCACCAAGAGCCACTTTTCTACTCACGTGAAAAAATGATTGCTTCTTTGCACCTATGTAGGTATAAAAAAACATATCGAATGTGCATCTATGTAGGTATCAAAAAACCATATGGAATTTCTTCACATGTGTTTACTTTGATTATTTTGTTTTTCTTTTCCTCCAATCAACTATGCACATTTATTTCTAATTGATCTCCACCAATTTGTCAAAGCAATGGATTCAAAAACAAGTTTACAAATTGCAAAATAGAAAGGGTCCTTGCCATTTCATAGCACGAGGATACAGTGCCCATGTACGTGAACCCCTTATGATGGCAAATGTTTCAGACACCATCTTTTTCAGTTGAATCCTCACTACAAGAAAAAAGACATTTTAGCCCCACATTAGCACCACTATTTGTATAGGATTTGAGAAATCCCCAATTTTCAAATAGTGGTGCAAAAGTGGTGATAATGTGGGGATACGAAAGTGGTGCAAAAGTGGTGATAATGTGGGGATACGAAAGTGGTGCTAAGATTTATGGTGCAAAAGTGGTGCTTGTAAAAAGGTTAATTATGATCTTAAATGAATATGTGGCATTCCATGGTGTATGGTGCAAACCACCAAAACAATTCCTAGGTGGATTAAGATTTTGTGATGCTAAACACCAAAACTAATTCAACATGGATTAGAACTTTCTCATGCAAAACACCA
>LPNX010344502.1:0-24072 GCA_001517045.1 Pseudotsuga menziesii | reverse complement strand
TTGTGTTAAATTAAATACAAAAATAAAATACTTGAAAAAAACCTTTGTTTATTATATAATTAAAGTTTTATATTAAAATAGAATTGCACTTTCTAGTTTTTTTTTTATTAAAAAAAAATCTCATATTTATATTCCAAAAACTAAAAATTCAAATACTTTTTCCATATTTATATTCCAAGCAGGCTGTGTTTACAGGTTGCAAGAACCTCTGTTTTGGCATGTTGAAAAGTTAGTTGTCCATGCTTGGGAAAAAACACACATGCAAACACATTTAGAAGGTTTATTTAGATATACATTGATTCTAAATGTTGTAGGCATCTTTAGATAGCACTGTTCTCCTTAATTCTTCCCTTTATCATAACTTTGGCCATTTATCTTGAAGCCACCACTAAACTTTGTGATGAATAGAACTTGCTTTATACTACACATTTTTTTCTCTAGTTATTACTTTAATTTGTTTCCTTGCATAGAAATAAATCCATTGCTTGAGGTCAATCAATGTAGACGAAAAGGTTCAACCTCTGTGCTTGCTGGATAGAAAACAATCTGGTTTTTTTTTTTCCCTCATATATAAGCCACAAATAAAAAGTAAAGGAAAAACTTGATTAATAAAAATATTAAACTCTATAAACTGTAAATGATCAAATTCTACAAGTTGTAAGTGATCAAAAGATTTGTTCCTTAAGAAATTTCAAAAATATCAAAGGTTAAAAAAGATGCCAATAATTATATGTATAGACAGAATAATATATATTTTTTGGTTAAAATAAATGCCAATAATTATGTGTATAAAAAAAATAATAACAAAGATGAGCATAATTCTTAGATATGTTACAAAGACATAGCTGTGGATTATACAGTCCGCTCTCACCCATCACTGAAAAACAATATCTAAATTCCACAATTAACAGAAATAAGAAAAAACATATGTACTTGTATCATTTCGGTAACTATAAAAAGAATAGAGCCCCACACAACACCATAGAAGATTATATAGTTCCGACATGAGATGAGCATAATTCTTAGATATGTTACAAAGACATAGTTGTGGATTATACATTCCGCTCTCTCCCATCACTGAAAAACAATATCTAAATTCCACAATAAACAGAAATAAGAAAAAGCATATGTACTTGTATCATTTCAGTAACTATAAAAAGAATAGAGGCCCACACAACACCATAGAAGATTATATAGTTCCGACATGGGTCATACTTGACTTTATGTTGTAAATTAAGAGTCGTCTACTTAAAGAAAGACCTCGGATATCCCGTGGAGTTATGTGTTCTGGTAATGTTGGCCAAATCACGCCTAGATGAATGGGGGTTATCGCTGCCTAGAGGAAGTATGGAGTGGAGAATGCTGCCAAGAGCGTAAACCCTCTCTGTCTACATATCATTGATTGCTATCACGTGAAGTCAAAATAGAACGAAAGGGACAAGAGTTGTCTCCCCATTCGCCTTGCTAGCTTACTCTCTCTTTTATTTTGGTAGTCATTGTTTATGAAACTGGTAAATTTGAGAGTGAAGCCGTTGGGATTGTGAATTTATCAAACTTCTGTCACCCACCATAACCCGAAACTATCACATGTAAGTCTAAGATCCAAACCTATATAAATTGGAAATTTACAAAAACCAAAAATAGTACCCATTCGGGCTGCTTACAGTTGCCGAATTCTTCTTGATCCTACTCTGTGCAAAATTCCTCTGTCTCTCGGAGTTCTGGAAAAGAAAATATGCAGCTCTGTTATAAATCCGGTATAAGCAATATGAAGGAAAAATTCAAGGCAAGAAGACTGAAAAAGAAGCTCACCCAGTATTTACTAATATAATTAAATGAAAATCTTTGGTGCCCATGAGTACAAAATGCTACACTAACTCCAACCTGTGAACAATACATGGGATTTTTAGTATTTGATCCTAACCCTAAAATAAAGGGAACACATATAAAAATGAATAGTAAATAGACTTGTAATATAACAAAGGAAGTTAAAAAAAAGAACCTACTTTAACCAAAATAATTGAGATCTCTGTTTATTTTTTTCTATGCCATCTAAAAACTAGTAAAAATAAAAAATATAGGTTAAAAATCTTATAAAACTAAACAAACACTTCTGACGAAGACAACTAAGCTAACCGATCCAAACAAATAAAAACCCAGATCTGCTGCAAAAAAAAATAGAAACATAGACCTGCCCAAGAAAACATGAAACCGAGACCTGCTCGAGTGAAAGATCAGAAATGCTCTGAAACCCTACTCGGCTTGGGCCCTCGAGTGAAAAAATTTGGTAGAAGGGTTTTACCCAAAATTCCCATGACCCAGGCTCGAGGGGGATAATAAATATGAGCTCAGACAATAAATGCAAAATATGCATTCACCACCGACCTAATTGATTATGATAGATGTAAAAGAAATGTTTTCTTCGAATTCCAAATCAATATTTTTTCAACCCTTGGATCGTGATAAAATAATTCATCTAGTGTAGTAATAAGACAACACAAGTATCATGAATGTTTCCAACTTTGATATAATCTCAATTACCTGAAATTTCAGCCTTTAATATAAATAAAGTTAAGTTAATATCAACGGTATATTTAAGCATGTGTTTAAACACTTAGTATGGATGTAAATATATAACTTTATGTACATCAAACTAAATACAATACCAAGGTCCTTTTTGGACGAACGAGTGATTTATATTAGTCTATTTCGGTGTACCTAAAAATAAAAAGGGGATATGCATCATGAGGTTCAACTTTAAGAGGAATGGGATTTTTTATTAGTGAAAATGAAATTAAAAACTAAGATAGGATTGTTTTTTAATTTACTCAAGGATTAGATTTAAAAGTCATAACATGTTAATAACAATTAATATATATTATGAAATACAATAAAATAAAATAAAAATGAATTAGACCTTTTATAAAAATGAAATCAGATATTTACTATAATCATAAAAAAATTGAACAACGCTAAACTAAATAGAAAAATTGGACAATATTTTCATCATATTCTTAAAATTAAAAATTCTTAACGCATTATCCAATATCTTATTTACATTTCTAAAAAATAACTTTATAATAAACATTTCAATTTTATAAGAAAACTTTTCATCAATCTTTATGCTTTTTACCAATAGAGAAAAGAAAAATATTACAATCAATATAATGCTAATATATATATAACATTCTTATCATGTTATATGGTCTTAGTAGATTTGAAATGAAATCATTTATAAGTTTATAGAAATTATTTTCCTTACTTCTTCCAAAATGAAAATGAGACATAAAAATATTTTTATTATATTTCAATTAATAAACATCTCACCATAATCAAATATGAGATTTTTTCCTAAACATTTATGTACTTTTAAAACATTAATTATGTAATATAAAAAATTGGATCTTATATGCTAAATACATATCCTAATCCAAATGTACAAGATTTTGAACCCAATAGATCATATTTAGATGACAGGTTTAAAAAAAATATTTTGCAAGTTTAGGATGTTAGAACTCCCATTGAAAAACACCCCAAAAAAGTTATCTTTGAGACAAAATTTCAAGTACCTAGAGTCACAACAGTCAAAACAAGGAGTGTAATAGTTAGGGATATTGAAGCTAGGGGACTCCAAGGGTGTAATGCCACTCTCATGGATCAAGAAGAGATAGATCAAATCAGTGGTATGTTAATTAATGAATAATCATCTTTCCAATTCGATCATGAGCTCCCATCCAAAGCACAGATCTAGCTAGAAGCTTTGATTTCAGGATAAAGAATTGAGAAGTTCTATTATTCAACAGTGCCATAGGAACCTACCATAGGATACAAGGTAATGAATCCTTGCCGCCTATGGGATTTCCAAGAAACCTTGTCGCATGTGGGCTTACGATCTAGAGGATTTTTTTTTTTGTAACCCAAGTGTCGCAACTATAGAGCTCTAATGGGATATGGTGTTGAAATATTATGTGCACTCTTCCTAATGCCACAGTATCTCGTGAAAACTTAGCTCTAATGTTTTGATGAGATGCATTTCCAAACCCATGTAACACACCTAACCTATAAATAGTGCTCAAATCCTCCCAACGACAATCATATACATTCTTCTATAGAGGTTCAATGTTGTTATTAGATGCCTCTTTCATGGCTCTCGAGCCATCAATTACATTTTTAAGGCCTAAGCCTTGAGTCTCATTTTCCAACTGTGTCCAAGGACTTGTGACCAATACCTCGTTCTCAAAACCTCATAATGGTGTCCATATTCCCAATAAAAAGCCTAATAGCATTTATTCCAATGTTATGTGGTAGTCAAAAACATTATTCATGTCCTCCAAGTAATCAAACATTTCTTTATGGGAAAAGGATAATGTTTCCTTCTTAAAAAATATCTAGGACTCATGACCCATCTAAACTAGTACCAAAATCCTCCTAAAAAATCCCATAACCTGACTTGGAGAGCAACTATCCTCCAACAAAATATTTTATGGTGATTGAGGCATTTTTCATGGCCCTCACACCCTAGAGATCTCCTTTATTGCCTAATCCATATAGGTTAGAGTACCCATCCATTATGTTAAATACCTCATGATGGGACCCTTATACCTAGAAAGAGAGAAAATGTTTTTTGTGATTTTTTGAGGCCTCAATCATGGCCTCTTAATATCATCCATATCCACACTTAGAAGATAAATATATCCTATAAGGTTCTTTTGTGTAGGTATGAGATGTCATCCAAGGCCTTCGAGCCCTCTAGTTTTTTCTATCTTATCTGTTTCCAAGCTATTCAGAGTTATACTTAGATATAAAAATAAATTAGCGGCTCCCATATTTCCACTAAGAGGCATACTTAGTTCTCAAAACCTCTTAATGTCTCTCATATTTCCAATTAGATGCTCTAAATCCCCCAAAGATGTCATGTGTGGTAAATTGAGGCAATATAAATGGCTCTTGATCCCTATAATATTTCTTTATAAATTAAGGTGTTGGATCCTTCTCGAACTATGTATATTTCCTTGAGATACAAACATAGATATAAAACTTCCTAATGGATTTGATATACAAAATTGGAAGCCAAACATCCCCTATATAGGTACTATGTGGTGGTTTTCAACCTCCTTCTTAGCCCTTTATCCCTAAGTGTGTATGTTTAAGGACTATGTCCTAAGTTTCCTACATATACCTTATCTAGATCCAAGACCTATATGTGGGAATTGAAACCTCCTAAAGGGTATCCTATCACCATATAGAGAAAATTTATCCCTAGTAGAGGATGAGTATTGTGGGTAGAGGCCTTGATCATGACCGTCAAGCCCTAAAACCTTCCCTTAGGAGCTAAGGCCCAAGTTTCATCATTGACAATTTTTATATCATGAGATACAAGTTTGACTCTACAAACCTACAAAAAATGTCTATTTCCCCACCTATAAGCTAAATATTTCACATATATGTGTGTGTAGTGTTCTAATTCCTCATTCATAACCCTTTAGTCCTCAAACTTACCTTAGGACCTAAGTATTTGATTTCTTCTAGAACTAAGGCCTCAGTTAAATACTTACTTGATGTCATCGAATAAGTTTATGCGATTGTGTTGTGCCTTGAGAAATCATTTTTTTCCTATATGCATAAAATATTTGTTGATTCCATGAGCCCTATGATTACTCCCTTTAAATTCCCCAAGGACCCTACCAAGCGCTCACAACCTACTAATGGCATGGAGATCCATAAAGACAAAGCATACCCTTGAGAGCAGGGATGATTTTAAGGAACCCTACTTATTTAAAAGTGTATAAATGTTGGTGAATCTTACCAATTCTTAAAATTCCAACTATAAAATGTTTGGCGATATTTCTCAAAAAATATTTTAATTTCCAAGGATTTTATATCGTTTATATAATAATTTGGCGATTTTTAGAGTGGAAAAATTTTACTCCATCAAAATTGGGCGAAACAAGGCTTCAAAAAATGCAAAATGGTGAATCTTTTTTTGGAGAAAAACATGGAAAAATAGCCCATGGGCTAAATTTCGCCCCTAAAATTATCCCTGCTTGAGAGGTTAAGTGTGATTCCTTAAGTTTCTGATTGTGGTCTTGTATGCTTAGGAAAGTCCCTTACAACCCATGTCTTGATTTTTTTCTGCTATCCATGTCTAAGGTGCTTACAACCATATGTAGTTCTTGAAAAGTCCTAATGACACACATTTCCCCACTTAAAAAGAAATATATCATAGGAGGTCATGAACCATTCTTCAGGGTGTTTTTATTATCCTTTGATACCTAAAATATTTCTTTGCAGAATAAGACCCATATTTCCTCTTTTAAGAATGTCTAAAGACCTAAATCCTATGCCTAGTGTTGAACCGTCATAATGAAAAATATATCCCCATAACTTGTAGGCTAGAGACACTCTTTGGAGATCATGCCATACATATACCCATACAGAGGCTATGTACGCAAGTTTGAGGTGTCCATCTTTTCATTATATGCCTAGGATATTCATTTAGGGTTAAGGCCCAATTTTCCTACCCCAACCATGTCAAGATACTCGAGATCAAAACCTAGGGCTAAAAAAGTTCTTATGAATCAATATCACCACTAAAATGCAAGTGAATCCATCAAGAGCTCATGTGTGGTAGTTGGGTATTGTTCTTGGATGTATATGACCAGCACATGACCAGAAGCTTCCTTCAGGGAATTATTTTTTTATTTTCTTAACGATGTCATGGGAATTGAATCGTGTTATTAGTGTTTAAAATCTTCTAATGGAATGAATATTTGTACATAGATACCAATGGTGCTTTAAGGAATTATTCATGCCTATGGATGCCTTAATGTTTTCTTTAGGGCCAAAGGCATGATATTATTCCATTGAAAGTATTTCGAATGCCCTAGGACACATACATATTTATCAAAACCACATAATGGCACAAAAATCATCAATCATAGGCTAATGCTACCCCCAAAATCACACCTTTTGTTGGTGGAGGGAACCTTCTTATCCCTACATGGTTAGAATATTTCTTTATCACTTGAGTTGTAGGTCTCCTCCATTACCATGCCTGAGGCCCTAAGACCATAGGACCTAGATACATAGCGCCCTAGATACCCATGGAAACTCATGTGCTATTCTTTGAGGAATTATGCATGGATCTATATGCCTCAATGGTTTATTTAGAGCCAAAGGAATGACATTCATACCTATAATTCCATTATGAAGGCCCTAGGACACCCTCATAATTCTCAAAACCACTTGATAACATCAACATACTGAATCATAGGCGAGCGATATCCTCAATAGGATATGTGTGGTTGGTGGAGGAAACTTACTTAATTTTAGATGTTTAGAATATTCCTTCAGAGCCTCAGTATTAGGTCTCCTCTAATAACCATGTCTAAGGCACCAAGGCTATAAGACCCTGATACATAGTGCCATAGAAAGTAGTCCAATGCCATGCATGGTGTATTCTTTTATGGAACATCATTCTCAAGGCCATGATACACCTACATATTGCTCAAAACAACTTAATTCCATTGGCATACTCAATCATAGACTAGTGATACACATAAGAGGCCATGTGTGGTTGGTGGATACCACCTCCTTTTCCTTAGATGGCTAGAATATTCCTTTAGGGCTTGAGGATCAGGTGTCCTCTGCTGAAAATGTCAAAGGTCCCGAGGCCAAAATCATAGATGGATAGTAACATGTATACCCCTACGAAGTCATGCATGATGCCTTGATGCATTTTTTAGGGATCTAAATGCCTTGATAATTAATTCAGGTACAAACACATAGTATTCTTCCCTATAATATCATTCCCAATTCCTTGACACATGTAGATATTACTCAAAACCATATAATTACAATAAAATAATCAATCATAAGATAACTCTACCTTCATGAGTCCATGTCTTCTTATCCTCCTATGGATAGAAAAATCCTTTAGGGCCTAAGGTTGACCTCTCCTACCTTGACCATGTCCAATGCCCCAAGTCCCAATGACTTGGATGCATAGCACCATGGGAATCCATGTGTGGTGTTTTATGGAACTCTTAATGGCTTTGTATGCCTAAATGGTTTCTTTAGGGCCAAAGGCATTGTTTGTAATCTAGGAATCCATGTGTGGTATTTTATGGACTTCTTAATGGCTTTGTATGCCTAAATGGTTTCTTTGGGGTCAAAGGCATTGTCCAATTCTATAGAATGACATTCTTAATGTCAAAAGAATGCTCTTTCTCCTTATAAATACAATCCCAACACCTTGAGACATGTACATACTCCTAAAAATGCCCTAATTTCACTCACATCCTCAATCATAAGACAACGACCCTAAAAATTCCATGTGTTGTTGTTGGATACAAATTTCTTATCCCTAGATGGCTAAAATATTCCTTTAGGGATTGGGCTTCATGCCTCCTCCCATGACCATGTCTAATCCTCCAAGTCCCCAATACTTGGATACATAGTGTCATGTATACCCTTGGAAAGTCACACATGATTCTTTAAGGCATTGTTCATGGTTTTGGATGCCTCAATGGTTTCTTTAGGGCCAAAGTCATGATCTTTCCACTAGAATGTCATTCCCAAGGCATCAAGACACATACATATTTTTCAAACCCAGATAATGAAACTGTCATGCTTAATCATAGGCCAATGAGGCCATGTGTGGTTGGTGAAGGAAACCTTCTTAGCCTTGGATGGATAAAATATCTCTTAAGTCCCAAGGTTCAGTTTTCTTTGATCCGGGAGGATCTAAAAAGGCCAATTTTCAAAATAATAATATTGCAACAAAAATAGTACCATGTCAAAGATCTCGTGAAGCCGATTCCAACGATACAAACGGTGTGTCAAACGGACTCCGGATGCAAAAGATATTGCGTTTTGAAGTTTGGCCCCAACAAGGAAAATTTTGGCTAAAGTGCCACGTGGAACTCCCTCAAGCTGCCACGTGGTAGTCAAAAAATGCATTCTAATGACATGGAATGATAATATGTCATGATGACGTGGCATGCTGACATGGCAGGATGATGTGGCACGATGACATGGCATGATGATGTGGCATGGTGACATGGCATGATGAAGTGGCATGATGACTAGCATGCATGCATTTGTGCTTGAAATGAGTTTTAGGACATTCGTGCATTTACTCATGATAAATTGTGAAATGATTAATATTTGAAGTGAGTGGAAAAATTACTCACATATTACTCATTTATGTTATTCCTTGACTTGTTATGAAGTTAATGCATGATTTTAACCAAAAACAAACATGCCATATTTGTAAAGAAGTTGTAACAAGTTGGTTTATGGTTGAAAAACCAACATGCTATTTTAAAAAGGGATTTTGTTATGTAATGGATTATTGTTGGATTTTGTAAATGTCATTATGGGGAAGTAACTAAATGTGAAAACCCATGGGCATGTGGGCATGAACCATATTTTTGGTTTATGTTCTTAAAAGCCAAACCAATTTGTAACTAATCCCATTTTGGAGAATCACATGTATCATGCCACCAAGAGTAGCTTCTCCTATTTAAGCACTTGTCATGTGCATTTGAAGGGAGCTCAAGTTTGGAGAGATGTAGCCCATAGAGGAAGCAAGCATCTGAGAGGCCCCATTGGGGGTCTCCATTGGAGAAGCTCATGGAGAGGCTCCAACCTTGTAGTTCCAGCTCAGAGAGCAAGCATGGCTCCATCATTTCCAAAGGTGATCCAACATAGGAGACAAAGAAGCAGAGTCAGTTCGAGGAGGCAACATTTCAATTTGCATTTGAAGGCAAGTAGTGACCATCTACACTCTCATCTCGAAGGACAAAGGTGAAGGGATTGGTTGGTAAGAGTGTGACTTTGGTTTTATTGATGCACTTGTCATGCAAACATATTTTCGTCTATTGAGACTATCCTACAGAAGATCGTGTGGCGTAGCTCGAGGTTCGTGGCTCGTAGAGTCAGTTGAAAGAGTGCGATTTGCAACATTATGCAAGTCTTTGATCCGCTCGAGGTTCATGGCTCATAGAGTCAGTTGAAAGAGTGTGATTGGCTACATTGGGAAAATATATTCATGTCCAAGTTTGGCAACTTCTCGAGACAAAGGAGGCAGGCATTTGCTTGCTTGATTTCTGCAGTCTTCGATTGAGTCCTATAGCTTGTGCACTTATGTGACCCATCAGAGGAAGTTATGGTGCAGCGGTAGAGATGAAAAGATGATGAAGACTCTGTAGGTGAATCCATTGTGATGTATCTTATGTATTTGTGCATCTTTGCAATGGATTGGTCACTCTATTTTGGAGTAGGCCTGGAGACGTAGCCAAGAGATCTGGTGAACTCCGTAATCAAATCGTGTCCCTAATGTGCTTGAATGATTTTTCATTTTCATGTGGATTATTCTATGTTACACACTTGTATTATGCTCATGTTCACTTGCACTAACGTCAGAAAAATGATCCTATTGGTCCTAATTGTTTCGAGCGGGTTCGATGAATTTTTGGGCTCGCCCCTGAGATCAGATCATTATTCCACTAAACATGTTCAAGACCTCAATGCCCTAAGACCTAGATACAAATCTTAATGGATACCCTTGCAATGTGATGCATGGTTCATTGAGCCATTTTCCATGGCTCTAGATTCCTCGATGGTTTATTTATGGCCAAAGGCATGGTCTTCTTTTCTAGAGCATCATTCTTGAGGTCCTAATACAACTACATACTTCTCAAATACACATGATGGTGTTAATATCCTCAATCATATGACACTAACACTGTTAAGAGGCCATGTGTGGTTGGTTGAGGTAATATTTCAATCATTGGATGGATATAAGATTCCTTTAGGGATAGAGGTTCAAGTCTCCTCCTTGTACCATGCCCAAGGCCCCAAAACATGGATACATGGTGGCATGGATATCCATGTAAGGTCATGCATTGTGATCTAGGAATTTTTCATCACTCTAGATTCCCCAGTTGTTTATTTGGTTCAAAAACATGGTTTTTTTCCCTAAAACATCATTCCCAAGGCAACAAGACATGTAGATACTACTCAAAACCACATAGTGGAAATGACATAATCAATCATAGGCAAATTATACCCTTAAGAGGCCATGCGTTTTTAGTGGAGGCAACCTTCTTAGCCTTAGATGTATAGAAGAATCATTTAAAGCTCAAGATTAAGTTCGCCTCCACTAACCATTTGTAAGGCCCCAAGGCCATAATACCTATATACATAGTGCCATATGTAACCCTACTAAGTAATCAATGGTGCTTTTAGGTAGTGTCCATAGCTTTAGATGCCTCGATGAGTTATTTAAGGACACAAACATGGTATTATTCCATGGAACATAATTCCAAATGGATTAAGACATGTACATACTACTTAACCACCACACAATGGTAAAAACATCCTCAATCGTTCCTCAATCATAGGCAAATTATACAAATTAGGAGGTTGTGTGTGGTAGATGGCTACAAGATTCCTTTAGGGGAAAAGGTTCAAGTATCCTCCACTAACCATGTCGAAGGCCCCAAGTCCATAAGAATTAGATACATAGTAGAATGGATACCCCTAAGAAGTCATGCATGGTGCTTTGAAGAATTATAATTCATGGTTTATAACCATGTCCATGTCCAAGGCCTTAGTACCATACCTAGTTCTAAAAAATTCCCAATGACACACATATCTCAATTTGAGGGAAAAGATATCATCCGAAGTTATTATACATTAAGACATTACTATTTTCCTTGCATGCGTAGAGATTCCTTTAGGGGATAAGGCTTGGATTTCCTCCTTTGATAATGTTGATCCCCCTAAACTCATATCTAATGCACAAAATATCCTGAATGTTATGACATACTCTCTTTGAGGCCAAGGATATCCTAGGCCAGTGATGTGTGTTTCTATAAAATATTATTCATGGCACAAGATACCTCAAAGCTTCCTTTAGGGAATATGGCATGTGATTCCTTCCTTAATTATGAATAGATCCTAAAGACCCCCAACTACTATTCAAAACCATATAATGATAGAAATCCCTACACAAACACTAAATATACTCTCAAGAATCCATGTGTTTTTGTTCAAGGTGTTCTTCTTGGCCATGGATTCTTAAAGGTTTTTTCTGGATCAAGACCCAATTTTTCTCCCTCAAGCATGTCTAGGGCACCCAAGAACCATACTAGGTTCTCAAAAAAAATTAATGGTACTAGTATCTCCACTTCTATGAATAATATGCTCTTGAGAGGTCATGTGTGGTGGTTGTGCGCATTGTTCTTAGCCAAAGAAGCCTAGAATTTCCTTTAGGACCTAAGTCTCACTCTTTTCTCCCCAACCATGTCCAAGGTGTCGACACCTATAATTAATCTTAAAATTCTCTTCATTCCACAAAAAACTCCACTCACATGCCAAAGAAACTGTGGAAAGGTCTATTGTAGTTTTTCAACATGTCATTCTTAGATATAGATACCTAGAATCTTCCTTGAGGTCCTAAGGCCCAATTTCCATTATTCACCAATGTATATGGCCCCAAGAACCATACATAATGCTTAAAAACTTCTTAACATTGCCCATATTTTGACTATAAGGACAAATATCCCTCAAGAGGTAAGATTTGGTGGTTGAAGACATCATTGTTAGACCTTTAGGCCTAAAATTTTCCTATATATCCAATGCATGATCTTCCTACACTAGCCATGGTTAATACCTCAACACATAAATCTAGTGCTCAAAAATTCTTAATGGTGCCCATATCTCTACTTGGTGGCCAGGGATACCCTCAAGAGATCATGTGTGACGCTTCAACATGATGTTGTTGGCTCTACCTACCCATATCCCAACTTGGAGGAAAACGATACTCTAAGGAGATCGAGTGCGATGGTTCAAGGTGTTGTTCTTGAAGTAGGCTACCTAAAAGACTGTTTTAGATAATAAGGATTATGTTCATCTCATATCCATGTCTATGGTCCTGCAACCCATCCTTGGTGCTAAAAACCTTCTAATGGTTCCATATTACAACTTAGAGTCCAAATATCCTATATAAAGGCCATGTGTGGTAGGCTATAGGTTGATTTATGGCCCTTGAATTTCAAAGGACGCATTTTAGGAATAAGGCTAACGTTTCATCACTCTATCTTGGTTTAGGAATAAATACGTACACATAGTTCTCAAAATAGTATATTAACGGTTACAATATGCTCTATTGAAGGTGAAGGATCCCCTTAAGAGGCCATTTGTGCTTGTTCAAGGAATTGTTATTAGCATTGGATGCACAAAATATCCCTTTAGTTCCTAAGTTCTAGGTTTCACCCATCCACTATGTTCAAGGTCTTGTGAACAATACCTTGTGCTCAAAAATTCATAATGTTGTCCACATCACCATTTTGAGGTCAAATATCCCCTTGAGAGGTCATGTGTTTTCACTCAAGGAATCGATCTTGTGACTATATTCCATTAATATGAATTTAGTGGATTAGGATCAAGCATTGTCTACCAACCATGTCCAGGGCCTTAAGACACATACTTGGGCCAAGTATATTCTTGACAAGTTGATGTGTGGTTTATCAAGGCATTGTTGTTTAACTTAAATGCATATAACTTCACTTTACAAGCTAAGTCCTAGATTTCCTTCTTCAATCATTTTGAATCCATAGAGACTCATACCTAGTATCCAAAATGATCTAATGGAACTTGTATCCCCATTTGCAGGAGAGGATAACCTTGATAGGTCTTAGGTGGTGGTTTGAGGTATAGTTGATGACCGTGAGTACCTATAATATTTATTTGGAGACATATCCCCACATTTCCCCCCAAAACCATGCCAAATTCCTTGAAATCCATACCTACTACTCAAAATATTCCAATGGCTCCCTTATCCCCACTCAAAAGGAAACAATACCTTTCAGAGGTGTTATGTTGTAGCTTGAGTTGTTTCTCTAAGCCTAATATAACTATAATCTTCCTTTATGGCCTAAGTTTTAGGTTTTCTCCCCTAACCTTGCTATTAGATCTAATACCCATACATAATGTTGAACAACTTATTAATGTCATCATCATCCCACTATTAGGTGAAGGGTATCTTTCAAAGGTCATTTTTGGTGGGTTGAGGTGTTGTTCTTGGCCCTGTATGCATAAAAGTTTCTTTTAGGGTGTAAATCCAATATCTTATTCGTATACCACGTTCATAATATTGAGACCCATATCTACTATTCAAATCCTTTTAATGTAATTAATATCCCCACTAAGAAGTGAAAGATTCCCTCGATAGGTTATGTGTGGTGATTCAAGCCATTAATATGGGATTTGGGTGTATAGAATGTTCCTTTAGGGCCTAAGGCCTATTTTTCCTCCATTGACCATGTCAAAGGCATTGAGACCCATGTCTATTTCTCAAATCTTCCTAATAGAATTGGTATCTCAACTCATACGTCAAGGATACCCTCAAATGGTATTGTATAGCCATTTGAAGTGTCTTTCTTGACCACAGATTCCTAGAAAGTTCCTTTATGATCTAAAGTTCATCTTTCCTCTCTTGAACATGTTCAGGGCCCAAAGACCCATACTTAGTTCTTAAATCCTTTCAAATGTTCCCCCATATCCCTATCCTAAGGGAAAGGATCCTGAGATCTCATGTCTTGTTGTTGGAGGTGTCTACATCTCTATTAGCCTTGAATACCTAAAAGAATCATTTAGTCTCTAAGGTTTTGTTTCCTCCCTTAACCATGTAAAATACTCCTAGTCCTATCTGCAGTTATCAAAATTTCTTAATAGTATTGATATCCATAGACAAAAGCTAAGAATACCCTCACAAATCCATGAATACTAGTTTGATTCCTATAATACTTAAGGTAGATTTTTCCTCCCTCAACCATGTCTAGGGCTTTGGGACCCTACATACTCCTCAAATATTCCTCAGGAACTAATACCCATCCAACAATTTGGTAATTTATTTTACTATTAATAAAAAATCACCATTCAAACAATTAAATTTCAATTCAAAACACTTTTATCACCATCTTTATAATCTTAATAAATTAAAATTAATTATCTTTTATCATCTTTCAATAATAATTTTGTAAAATGCATATATTTAGAAAAATAATTACTTGTGAATTTGTTTTATGGTTGATGCAAACCCTCATAATTAAAATTTCTTTGTAAGTGTCAATGCAGAAAATGACTTATCACCACCTTATTGTACTTGTCAAAGTATCATACACCACTTCTCTAATATATATATATATATATATATATATATATATATATATATATATATACTCAAAACATGATATTAAAAATATTTATTTGCTTGAATAAAATAAAATAAAAATCATTGAAGTAGGTTATTTAGAAAAATAGTTATTTGTAAATTTGTTTTGTGGTTGGTGCAAACCCTCGTAACTAAAATTTATTTGTAAGTTTCAATGTGGAAAATGACTTATCACCACCTTATTGTATTTGTTAAAGTCATACACCACTTCACTAATTAATATAGATGATGTGACATGCCATTTCCAATAAGATTAAGAAAAATTATCACCACTTTAACACCATATACTATAAATGGTGATAATATCCCTATATTAACACCATATAATATAACTTGGGCTAATTTGTGGTGCTAAAGATGGACTTCAGCTAGTGATTAAAACATAATAATGATATTAATGCCCACCAACAAATTTAATAAGCTAAACATAAAAAAAATTCAATTGAATAATCAAATTTCAATTAAAATACTTTTTATTGCTACTTTATAATATTAATAAAAAAAAATGGTTATTTTTATTGTTGGTCTATATTAAAAGTAGGAATTATTTATTTTTAAATAGTATTAAAAATGAATAATTGAATTGAATTGAATCACTTAAATTCATTTGTCTAGTGTAAAAATAAGAAATTGAATTTGTTGGGAATGTGATGCAAAAACTCATAAATTAGTCTTGATATTTATTTGAATGAAAAAAATTATAAATAATTAAATTAAATTACTTACATATAATTATTTGTGAAATGGTTGTGTTTATGGTGAAAATTCTCATAAATAAATTCTACATGTACATGCCTATGTGACAAATAATTATTAGCACCACTTTATGGTACTTGCCAACATGGCTTTTCTCTTCATATACATGAGTAACAACACAATTTTCAATAAACATTAACACCATTTTAACACCACAAAATATATGTGGTGCTAATACCACCACTTTAACACCACAAAATGTAAGTGGTGATAATACCACCACCTTAACACCACAAAATTGTAAGTGGTGCTAATAACACCACTTTAACACCATAAACTATGAGTGGTGCTAACTTGTGGTGCTAAAAGATAGATTTTCTTGTTGTGTAGGTACATAAAATACTTTCCAAATTAGTCCACCAAGGTCACGAATTAGCTGAATAAGGCATATCAGCTAATGAGTGATGGAAAGTCAATAAGCTCATATTTTCAAGAGAGAAAAAAGAAGGAGGATGAGTTGGGAAAAAAACAAGGTAGTTTCCATGTGATTAGTTTTCACCTTTTTACCTTAAAGTTGTTGAAAAAAAAGTCTAAGTCCGGATAATGCAAGAATCCACACTTACTAAACTGGGTAGTCTATATAATTGGCAGGATCTTATTCAGAATTTGTGAAGGGTGCTCCTAGATGTATGCATGGCAAGTTTTGACCAAGTGGTGCAAGTGGATGCCAACTAGCTAGTCTAGAACCTAGAAAAATATCCATAAAAATTAATAATTATATCCTATATCCATAAAGATTAATAATTATATCCTAAGTATGGTAATGGGGTTTTTATTATTCTAACAAGTATTTCAAAGACAATATTTTTAGGCCTTAATTGTCATTATCTAAATAAAGCAATGTTATGATTCTAATGAAATATAATAAAATTATATACATATCTTTAGATCTGACATAGGTTTTGCATTTCCTTAGATTTAATATTGATTTGACATGGTTGATATTGATTTGACATAGGGTTTGCATTTTCTTGATTTAATATTGATTTGGCATGGCTTTCAAAAATGGTTTAATCATATATATTTCAAGGGGATTTTAGTATTGTATGTTATTAAAAACAAAGTTATTTAATGAGAACTTTTTCATTGAAGATATTAATAGTATTATGTTTTTATTTTATTTTTGAATATATATTTTTTACTAATAAAATTATATTATTTTTAAAAAATTAATTTAATAATAAAAATTGTATATATATAATCTCAAATAAATAATTCAATAATAAAAATTGTATATATATAATCTCAAATAAAAAATTCCATTTAATTTATAAATATATTTAATGGAATGAAAGATAAAAATTTTAAATATTAATAATTTGTCTATTTTTAAACACATGTAACATGGAATTTTTTCATGCGTTTATTTTATTATACAAATAACTTTAATTATTAATTAATTTTAATGTAATTACATTAATTTAATTAAAATAAAGTAGTATAATTTTAAATAAAATATCTTTTAGTATGATTTCATTTAAAATAATTTTAATGTAATTAAATTAGTTTAATTAAAATAAAGTAGTAAAAAAAATTTAATAAAATATCATTTCATGTGATTTATTTTAAATTTAGCATTTCATGTCGTTTCTTTCTTTAAATTTAAAGTATACCAATATTAAAATAATAATTTAGTATAATAACATCTCAAATAAAGTAGTCTTTCTCGCAACAAAGAAATCATATAATTATAATGGAATAACATAAATTTGTGTGCCAGCAATGCCACCATAATTATAATGAATAACATAAATTTATTTGCATTTCCATATGGTTGCATTGTTGTACCACCTGCCATAATCATAATGAAATAATTTAAATTTATGTGAATTCCTATGGATGCATTGTTCTAGGCCTAGGTTTGATGTTGATGTGACCTCAGTTTCAAAAAAGTCACGGCTTAGCCATTTTTGGGGAAACATAGGAGCATCTGGACAAATTTAAAGTGCTCTAGCAAACTTTTTGATATTATAGCCAACAACTTTTCGAATGAAAATTGAATATTTCAAATATATATACCAAAATGGCCCTCCAATATGAAATAAACTGTTAATAAACTCGATGAACAAAATTAAACTTGCTATCGCAGGGTGGTATTCAAAGTTCCCATTATAAATCAGCAGAGAATTGAAGCATCTCTGCGCAGAACGATGAAATTACATGATACTCGTACCTCGTGACGTAGTCAGCAATGCATCTCTGCGCATAACGATGAAATTTTGATACTCGAATCTTCTGCCCTAATCGATTAAGACGAAATAGATAGTTCCAACCATGGGATATCTATAGCTGCTTTCAAACCCCGTTGTCTAGACAAATCAAGAACAGTACCGATGCAGAAATATTTGGTATCTACAATGGATGATGCAAAAGCATTTTCAATGATTCTAAATTTCATAAACCTAAGGTAATTACGCAATTTTGTTCGGCTTGGGAAGTTGGCATTCACTGTTTCTAAATTTTGGTTACCAGTTTACTTAATGTCTCTCTTGATCATTGGCCGGCCTTTGAACTGTGGATGAATCATTGATTTGTCTATGTAATTCATTCATACAGTTTTGCTAACGATGAATGTTAAAAGCTCATTAATTTGTCTCTACAATCTAATCACAAGTTTTCTCGTGGAGATTCTGGTGAATCAGGCCGGCATTATCTAGATTCTGAATTATTTGGTCCTCTCATTAACACTTATGTGTGCCCAGAAGGAAAGGCAAGCCCTCGTTATGAAGTTGATTATTGTTACAAATTCAATTGTGCTGATCATGCTAGGGGCGGTAGCAGGGGGTAGTCCTCCCAACCTGGTCGAGAACGGGAGCTTCGAATCCACGAGCTATAATTCATCGACTAGCCCTTATTTAAATTTTAGGTATGTGGCTGCTCCGTCACATGCAATCTCTAGATGGTTCGTTGCGAATGGAAGTGTTAACTGGGGTAAAGGAATGTGGAACCCGTCCCCAGATGGTTCTCTCTGTGCAGTAGACCTCAATGGCGATAATTCAGGTACTCTAAAAACTACTGTGAAAACCATTAAAAATGTTACCGTTTACACCTTTTTAGTAGATACAGCAGAACAGCCAAATGCTAAAACCCCAATGCCAGTGGCCTTTTTCGTGTCTATCCAAGCCCACAAGGACAAGCGCAATAATCGGTCCATAGTCACATTGAATTCTACGCTAATCAAGGTTTACAGGAGTGGGTCCAATAGAGATCAAAATTTTGCTTGGCAAACCAAGGCACTTATCTTCAATGTCAGTGAAGTCATAGGTCCTGTAACTTTGACACTATCCAGCAGATCGCCTGGACTCACCGGTGCAGTTGTAGACAATGTACGCGTATTCCCAGGCCTGTATTTTCCTCCAGGTGAGTGCTGGGAAGCATGTGACAAAAGTTTTAGCAATTAAACTCCAGTAACATTCATGCTCGGATCCCTCTGATTTGTTTTTAATATATTGCAGGCGATCTGCGTCATAAAAAAGCAGGTATTAATTTATATCTCCAACGGTTGGAATTCTGCAATTTTATACTTTTGCTTATGCCATTGTTTTGTGCAGGTGTTAATAAGAAAGTGCTTTCTATAGTCATTGGAACATGTATTGGGCTACTATTTGCGCTTTCAGGTCTCTTTCTGTGGATATACATTCAGCGAAAAGAATCGATAGAAAAACGAGGAGGTTAGAACACGTTATACATAGTACTTTACGTTTCATTTTTTTCCAGATATGAGCTCCCTTACCAATCTAGCGCTGACTTAGACTGTTTCTTCGTGTAAAAGCAGAGATTCAAAGTCTTCGCGAGACTATCCAAATCTTTTCTTACCCAGTAATCAAAGCTGCAACTAAGAACTTTGATCCCAAGTGCAAACTTGGTCAAGGAGGATTCGGACCAGTCTTCAAGGTACGTTGAAATGGAGATCATCACTTTGTGTTTCAAACAGCCTGGTTCTATTTCTAACACATAAAGAAGAAAAGGATCTACATTTTCGTTCTGCGAAATTAAGTTCGGTAAATAAAATCTGAAATTTGCAAATTTCAGTATGAAAATTGTTTGAAATTGCAAATTTCATTTTCCTTTCCTAAGAGATTTTTTAGACGGTCATCTGAACTCGAATTGGTGTTTAATTTGAAGGGAGTGCTTCGTGACGGTAGTGCTGTAGCTGTAAAGCAACTGTCCTCCACGTCTTTTCAAGGACAAGCCGAGTTTCTAAACGAGATCAGTCTCATCAGTCGTGTACGACACGAAAACCTGGTTATTTTGAAAGGCTGTTCCATAAAAGGCAAGGAGAGGCTCCTCGTCTATGAATTCTTGGAGAATCGCAGCCTCCATCAAGCTCTTCTCGGTAAAGAAAGCACATGTACTGTTAGACTTGAGTTCTATCCATTTAAAGTCGATTGTTTAAGGTGTACTGATGTTCTCAATTTATATAGATAAACGAGTTGCCAGTCCTATGGCATGGCCAACAAGAATGAAAATCGCGGTTGGAACTGCCCGAGGACTTATTTATTTGCATGAAGAATCTGGGGAACGCATTGTCCATAGAGACATCAAAGCAAGCAACATTTTACTAGACAAAGACTTTAACGCCAAGATTGCAGATTTCGGGCTGGCTAAAATTTTTGAAGACGATGAAACTCACATAACTACTCGTGTAGCAGGAACACTGTAAGTCATGCCCTATCCTTAAGTTCATTCTATTCTCAACGAGATAAACCTAATGCTCCTTCAATCCTATGCTTCACAAACCTATCAAAAACGTTGTACAATGTAAATCTTTATACATGTTATCTATGCACTTGTTATTTGTACAATTGGAAAATGAAAATGTTCTTACTAACCCTACATACTTTCACGATTTATTTTGGCAAATGAATATGCATACATGATTGTAAGACTTATGAGAATGAATTTACTTTAATGTGCTTAACCCTACATACTTTCAGGATTTATTTTGGCCAATGGATATGCATATATGATTGTAAGACTTATGAGAATGAATTTACTTTAATTTGCTTAACCCTACATACTTTCAGGATTTATTTGGCCAATGAATATGCATACATGATTGTAAGACTTATGAGAATGAATTTACTTTAATTTGCTTTGTTTTGAAGTGGCTATCTATCTCCAGAATATGCTTTGAGAGGCCAGCTTACAGAAAAAGCTGACATCTTCAGTTTTGGCATCGTAGCATTAGAAATAGTGAGTGGAAGAACTAACACAGATACATCATTACCCACACAAGAGCAATATCTTCTGGATTGGGTAAGCTCAATATTTTAGTTTATTTTTTATTTATTTAAAGGCATTCTTGTTTTTAGGTTTTTTAACAAGTAGTTTATGCTTATTACAGGCTTACAATTTGATGGAAGAAAACAGGATCCTTGATATTGTGGATCCTGGATTGGGAAACGAGTATAATGTGAAAGAGGCTGAAAGACTTATCCATTCTGCTCTTCTGTGCACACGAGTCCAGCGCACAAGACGCCCGTCAATGAGCCACCTGCTATCTATCATACTGGGAGAAGCACCCATCCCAAACATCCTCTAACCTAAGAGATGACGTCCACTAGCAAAGAATGGAATATAGTTCTGAGAATAGATAACGTCCAGTACAAAAGAATAGAATGTCACATCGTTATGAGTGCACCGCAATATAAATGTAAGAGAGGTTTTTTATTTCACATAGCAAAATAATATGTTTTAAGTGGTAAACACTTTTCGAAGTGAGCTAAAATAAATTCTATTTTATATTGTAAGCTTGAACAAACTCAAGTAGATACAGATCTCTCTTCGAGGAACAAGTTGCTAATTAATAATGGCTTTTTCTCATTCGTTTTGCATTGGTAAATGTAATTGACCTATTTAAATTCTATACAATTTGATTTTACATTACGTTTGAAAGGTGGAGATATCTATGTTTATGTAACGTAATTTGCAGTAAGAAAACTATTTTAAACAAGACCCATGAGGTGGCAATGTTATCCCAGTTGTTAATAACTATTGGCTATAATACATTTGTTAATAACTATTGTTATAGATATAAGATACTTTTGCCATAAAATTGTAATAGAAAATAAAATTATTTTGCCACAAAATTTTTATCTCTAGAATCTATTTCATTACTTAGTGTTTTGTTGAAACAATGATAACTGGAAAAGATGCAAAACATGTGCTAAGCACCCTTTTTCATGGTCAAATATCCAATTTGTTACATCTTAAATATAGATATATGAGTTTGCATTAAAATAAAGGGTGTAACATACTTGTAGACTTCATTGAAATAGCTCAAACATAAGTGTAGACTTCAACCTAATTCTTAAAATAACGGCAACAAATGTTAAACTATCATCCCAAATGCTTAAACTATTAAGAAAAAAACTACTCAAAACTTGGTCAAACTTTATTGTTGTGATCCAATAAAATATTGATACAAATGAGGAGGAATGGAGGGTGATGATGAATTACAAAAAAAATTGAAAACATTAGAAATTACATTTTAATTAAACCTGCAAATGAAGTTATAATGACCACTTAATCTTACTTTCATTTTGAACCAAACATTTTAGATGCTTTCAGGTGAAGATATATTTTTCATTATTCATAGAATTTTTTATTTATGATTTTTTTTAAATTGAAGTTTTATACTTAGATGGTTGAATTTTAGTAATTTTAATTATGTAAAAGATTTTAAATTACAATTAAATAAATTATGTATTTTAATTATTTTTATGAAATTTATTTTTATAATTATTTTGAATTGAAGAAATGGAGCAATGGAGTTGACCTAAGGGATAGAATAAAAGGGAATGGACATCCAATTTTAATTGTTTGGGCAACAAAATTAATTAAAGATGAAAAATCATCATAATAAGAGGAGAATACAAGTGTAATGGGAGCAAAGGCATGAACTTATGTTTAATTTAAATATTATATAAATGTGAACCTTCATATAAGTATTGGTTGAAACTTTTCGAAAAGGTTCAAAACACAATTGACGTGGCAATGTCCACAACAACAATAGGGGTTGCTTTTGGAGGGGAGAAAATTTGCAATTGCATGCTTGTATCATTTGTATTTAGGAAGCATGGATCGTGGATCCTTTGATATTTTGAGTTGCACATGCTTTGGAAGATGAGAAAATTTGTCATTTATTCTTAAATGCTACAAGTTGAAAGAAGTATATTTTTTCATATGTTAGTTGGCCCAATTTTGATCATGCTGCCACATTTGAGTTGTTAGAAAGTATTGTATTGTGGTAAACTTCCTCATTATAGTAGGAGCCCATGCTCGAATCGTGATAGTCAGAAGTTGTTATTGTGAGAGTCATTGAATCCGTACACAACAATTGTGCCATTTTTACTAGGGTTTACATGGGCGAATTGGTAATGGTTGAATATATGCATTCCTTGAATCTCCACGTGGAAGGATGGTGTTGTGAACACGACTTGTAAAGGAAGTTTTTTTTACTAAAATTCATAGGCCAATAGCGAAGGGAAAAGTCTGAGGCGGGTCAGTGCAAGAAGATGATGGACCTTTAAGATGCAATCCTAGTTTTCAAAAACAACATCATGCTACCAAAAATACATCAACCCGAGCCTGACATAGCACTTGGTATGGTTCAACCCCAGCCTGACATGTCATGGAACATGTAGGATAGGAAGCAAAATCGCGTGCGCGTTATAGAACTACAAAATGCGCACGCGATGTGTAGTTCTACAACGCGCACGCGATTTGAAGAGCAAAAACGCGCACGTGATTTGTAGAGCAAAAACGTGCACGCGATTTAGTTAACCACAATAAATTGAGTCGGTGCACGACTAAACGTAATAAACTTGTATAATATACTCAAAATTTAATACATAAGGAATTGTTGGCCTAAAAGTGGGATACGACCATTATGTCAATATATAAAACATGATGGATGGTTATTTGAATCTATTCCATTATTTAAGGTTTAAATACATGGTTTAAATGGCAATACATTTTCCTATGGTCTCATGGGGCATGTGTTGTTCCCAAAATAACCACAAATGCTTTATATAGGGATATTTATCCTATGAGTGAGATAAGCTTTC
>LPNX010344489.1:298159-341092 GCA_001517045.1 Pseudotsuga menziesii | reverse complement strand
CACAATTCTCATTGCATTAATGACGATCCCTTTTGTCATCAACCACCACAATTCTCATTGCATTAATGGTGATCCCTTTTGTCATCCACCACCACAACCATCGCCCTCTTGAATCTAATTTCATCTCAAGTCAATGGATCAACATTCATCTCTATTTACTTAAATAAACTTTGAAGAATTTTGTTGGTTTCAAATAAATATTATATTTTTCTGGATTCCTATTTTTCTTCATTCTTTCTGTGCTTTGAGATTAATTAGTCACTTTAATTAATTTTTATTATCTCAATTATGGTATTGGTATTAGTTAACAAAGAAATGTTTAAAAAACTCATATTCTTGAGTTAGAGCAACATTCAATTTATTCATATAAAGTTTTTTTTTATTGATTTTTTTTACTTTTGAAAATAGTTGTTATTAATGTGGGTGTAGGCAACATGCATGATTTTTTGTATTTTACTAATGGATAACAATGTAACATTCAAAAGAGAAAGTGTCATTATTCTTGTATTTTATAAATGAATAATAATGCAACATTTAAAAGAGATAGTGTCATCAACTTATTTTCGGTAGAGTATTTGTTTTTATAATTCTTAAGTTTGGCTCTTGTAATAGTGTCATTAATCTTGTATTTTATAATGTAACATTCAAAAGAAAGTGTCATGAATCTATTTTCAGTAGAGTATTTGTTTTTATAATTCTTAAGTTTGGCTCTTGTAACACTCTCTTAAAGAATTTAGTGTACATAGATATTAAATATCTATTTTTTTTAATTTTTAAATAAATATAATTGCACAAGTATTTCACTTATATAAATATGGTATGACAATTAAAACTAGAAAGTAAATAATTGAAATATAATTAATTAGTTGCTGTGTTTTTGACATTTTAATACATTTTATCGTTTAAAGGTCTAAAATGATCAAATGACATGTTGAGTGAGTGTCCTACAACATGATCAAAATTATATAAGTTTTATATTTGTAAGAATATTTTGAAGTGTAACTTATTATTTTTTTGTTGTACATTACTTTTTGGTGAGTTAATAACATTCCTTATCATAAATAAACAAATGCTTTCACTATTGTAATTGTGATAAGAATTATAAACATGAAGATGAACATATATCTTAATAGTTATTCTTGTTATTTTAATCAACTGCATAATAGTTATTAGACATGCATAAATAATGTTTACTTAGGCTTACATATTTTACAATCATTTTTCATTAATTTACTTTTACAATCATTAATTTACAATCATTTTTCATTAATTTACTTCCTATTTTCCTAGGTATCTATACATTGGTAATCCACTCGATTCCTAAGAGGTTACATAATTATTAGTATAGCATGAATGATTGATTTTGTCCTTATCCTTTCATATGTTTTTTATATGGAATTCTATTTTTATATGGAACTCACCTCTGGGCATTGCCTTCAATATTTGAAAAGTTTCTATATATTTCTCAACTTTTAGATTTTTCATAAAAACATGAGTAATTTGGACAGTATTTGACTAATCCCAACTTGTCATATATTTGGACAAAGGATTGGGTGAACTTTTAATGATAACGCACATGTCCCTCGTTGTCAACTCTATCCCGAGTGTTTCATTCTTTTCAGTGCATGGGACTACTCCCTAAGGGAGTAGTCTACGAACTCGACGATTTGAGATGGAATACAATTGTCGTCATAGATTTTTGGGCCAAATTGTCTTTCCAACACTCGTTGATCTTCGGTTCATCTTCCCCACTCTCGCTCACCAGAAAGGAGGGCTCCATTCAATTAACACCCTTCATCGAAAAAAATGGAAAGTGTCTAAAGTCATTTCATGGTTGGTCGTCACGTTTCGACGCCACCCACTGCATCATGAATTCAATGCATTCAACACGCACTCGTTTCAAACTTACAGGGTTACCCATTGAACTCAACAAACTCCTCAGCCTTTGTTTCCCTTGATTTTATCCTCCAAATTCAAGAATACAACGGATACGTTTCATTGGTATGTGCGCCTCTATTTTTATCAAGGATCTGAAACAAGATTTTGAATAGTAAGTTATGTAACGAATTTGAAAAAGGAAGAGATTGGAAAAGTGCACCTTTCAGTTTGTAACTTGTTCAATGTGAGGTGTGCCCAAAGTGTTTGGTTGCTATGTCCTATGGGGATACATATGTCTTGTATGTGTGGGATATGTATTTTTGCTATGAGCTTCTGGGTATGACCACTAGTTGCTGCTAAGTCTTCGGAGCTATGACTTGGCTAGAAATGATCAATGCTTATGGGATTCTATCAAAACCTTAAATTGTAAATAAATGCCCCTCCTTTTCTCTTATAGGCCCGACATGCGAAAAAAAGATTCCTAGTTATTTGTGCCATCTTTAGGTATTTAAATTACATTTGGAACAAGATGCATAATCTGTTGATTCACTCAGAAACCATTTAGACTTCTCAGTCTGTTCGTCCACATTTTACAATATTGATTCTTGTGAAGTGTCCAGGTCATCAACAATTAGGAGTGCAACAGTAGCATAAGTCAAATAAATAGAAATCCTTTTAAAGTTAAATTTCATAACATGTACATAATAATTTGAAACTCGTTTAAGTTATAACTTCAGGCATATAAGCTGACATGTCATGAAGAAGAATTAAAAAAAACTTTCTTTCGATCTGCATACTCAGGCCCAACACACCGATTTTAAGTTTTAAATACTAAATGTTAATAAATGAGTTCTTTTAAATGTTGGATGACTGAAAAAAAAATTAGCTACTAAAATCATTTGATGAATATTAATTAATGTGACTAATCCCACTAGCAAACCAATGAAAACACTTTCGGGTACCCTAAAACCATACTAGCCACAAATATGTTGTCTCTTTGACTTGGTACATAGCCTGGTTTTCCTGATGTATTCCGCCAAAATATTAGAATTGGTTCACTTAGTGCCTAATTTCACAATGGTTTTATTCTTAAACCTGACCAGGGATATAATATACTGGACCGCACAACATCCCACAATCACCCAGTTTCAATGGAGCAACACAAGCACCTAATGTAATGTCCTCTTTTAATTAAATCACCAGAGACACCCGTTAACCTATTTTTATTCCCATAGGTTCGAGCAGGTATTAAAGAAAAGGGAATAACTTAGGACTAATATCACTAGGAGCAGAAATGAACATCAATTCAGTATTATTAAGTCATCCGTATAGAAAATAAGACCATCAGTGTTAATATCATAAATCATGCAGAGCATGCATACCGTATTTCTTCAGTCTTAAAGTTCTTAATAGAGAGAGATTTATTGCAGGTTCACGTTTTGCAGCTGGTGAGTAGTTGGAAATCCTTAGGATAATTCGGTGGGACTCAAAATCTTATTCTTTCATCCGCATGTCATCACTATCTTTCTCACCAAACTGATCACACCGTACTGGTTGATTATCAGTCCATTGTTTGCATATCCAAAGTATCTAGCAGCAAAAACGTAAGAGAGGGGGACGTGACCTTCTTGGTGACAGAACAATTTGCTAGGTGCCTTAGAGGAGTCAAAGCCTATGCATGAGACTCCTTATCTCTCCGGGAGGCCTAGACCATCGTTCCTACAAAGTTTCAGCAGAAACAGACCACTCCTCCCTCAAAAAATTCAAGATCATCAAAAGGAGGGAACTCTTTTAGCTGGGCGTCAAATTCATGAGAGGAGCACTAGTATCTTATCTTTCCGATATAACCTGCATTCATCTTATCTATTGGAATTCTATAAGCATTATTATCAGTGGTATCTGTATCTCTTCTTACTCAAGTCTTCTCCTTATTATCTCTCTATATTAGTTATTTTTAGGGCCATTTGGCACGACACTTTGCATTCACGTTTTATTCATCTTTCCAGCACCATTTGAGTATCTGAACAACAAATATTTACCAAAGTACAATAAAATATCAATTAGGATACTACAGTGGTATCAGAGCATGTTCCTTGCCAACTGTGGGCTTGAACATGAAAAGTAAATCAATCCGGAAGGAGATACTTTTGTAACTTATAGAAAGAGGAAGGGTAGATACACAAAGGATTTGGAATTTGAATATATTCAGTTATAGGATACAAGTTAAGACATGGAACCAACAAGAGTACACTCTGACAGAGGAAAGGGAACAGGGGAAGAAGAAAACAAGTTGGAATTTCATAACATAGTTAGTGCATTAAATGACCTATCTAAAGGGCAGAAAAAAGTATTGCATGCCATAAACAAGTTGTCTCTTGAGCTAGAACATTCTACCTCTTTCACAAGTGGATAGAGGATCTACCAGTAGTAGCGGGAAACATGCATACACTAATATGCAAAACACTCCCCACATATACAACAAACCTTCCAGACCTACTATGCCTCACTTTCTGTAGAATGTCGTTGCAGGACTAGTCATGCCAGCAGAACCTAGTGAACCATTTGGGGCTTATTTATAGGAATACATTGATTTGGAAGATGAGTTCCATTCATAGTGTGTCATTCTCAGACTTCTGCAATATGAAAAGCAGGAACCAACCTAGGAACTTTCACAGAGGGTTTACTCAGAACTATGAATTATAGAAAACTGTGGGTAGGTTGACCATTCCTAATTTTGATGGGACATCCAGTTGTTCAGCCAGAATTTGGGTATAGAA
Source organism: Pseudotsuga menziesii (assembly GCA_001517045.1). Classification (NCBI taxonomy): domain Eukaryota; kingdom Viridiplantae; phylum Streptophyta; class Pinopsida; order Pinales; family Pinaceae; genus Pseudotsuga; species Pseudotsuga menziesii. The sequence goes on along the minus strand of LPNX010344489.1, from coordinate 336,437 downwards.
GTTGGACACCTACTTCCAACTTAACCCCATAATGGAGACATATGCAATCAAGTTGGGTACTTTACATTTAGATGGGGAAGCACATGAGTGGTGGTACCATGGACTGGTGACACTGGGTCACAACACTATCACCTCATACAATGACATCACACAAAGGCTCAAGGAGCGCTTTGATAAGAAGGACCCAAAGATTCATTTCAGGGAGCTATCCCAACTCAAGCAGACAGACAGTGTAGAGACCTTCATATCTGAATTCCAGAGAGTTGTCATTATGGTATCTCACATGTTAAAGAGTCGGTTGATTATGTTATTTATGGAGGCACTAGCCGAGCCAATCCATGGATGGGTGAAGGCTTACAAGCCAATTAATCTATAATATGTTATCAGTAGGACTCGGGACCTACAAGATTATGTGCCCAAGAACAAGCCTCCACACAAACCTACTGATCTGCCAGAAAACAAGGAAAAACCAGTCCCACAAAAGGAATGGTTGAACGAGGACACACGACGACATTTAAGAAGGAAGAGCTTATGTTTCAATTGCAAAGAACCTTGGGTACTCGACCATAGATGTATGGGTAAAGGGAAGGTACACCTCATCAAAGTACTTCCAGATAGTAGTGAGGAAGATGAATTGGAGCAGAAACAGGATGGAGAACTACATAGTACAGAATTGGAACAGTTGCCACAAAGAGAAACTATTGCTACTCTCATAGGAGTCCCCACCTTCCATATTATCAGGATCAGGGGAAGTATCCAAGGACAATGTGCCATTGCTTTGATTGATGGTGGGGCCACCCACAACTTTATAGATGCCTCTTGGGTAGAGAGGAAAATATTTCCCACTAAGGACTTTCAAGGTTTTACCATTGTCATGGATGGAAATCACAGGATGAAATGCACATAAAGAATACCTCATTTACAAGTACAACTTGCGAATTACACATTGGTGGACGCCTTTTATGTGGTAGATGTGCCAAACATTAGCATTGTTTTGGGAGTACAATGGTTGTACTCAATTGGGAAATACTCAACCAATTACCAAACATTAGAGATGGAGTTCCTAGCACCAGATGGGAAAAGGGTATCCCTTGTTAGATTTTTATCATTCAAGCTTAGCATTATGATCTTAGGATCTTTAACTGAGAGAATAACATGCACATCAATAAAACACAAGAGACAAGAGACACAAAGAATTTTCCTCGGGGAAACCATAAAGGAGAAAACCCCGCAACTTCCTCAGAGATAGAATGAGCACCAACGGCAGCAGTAAAACCCGAAAACATAAAGATGATCTCCACAACTTCTGTCTTTCTCTCTCACTTGAGATAACTTCTCCTCTCTCACTCATGCGCCCCAATGAGTGAGTGTGTGTGATATAAATAGAGAGGCCCACTCTTTATTTATATTCTTTCATTCGCTTGAAACCCACTCCAACATGTCGGCCTCACTTAATAATTACTTATTAGAGCCGACATCTCTAGGAGTGTCTAATAACCCTAGTACCCCACAACTGGTGGGGACTTTGCCTCCTCCGACCAACAAGGAGGGTTATCCTTAACACAACGGTGGGGACTATTGCCCCGACTTACAATAACTCACCTAGGGGAAACTTCTCTAGGATAGTCTAATAACCCTAGGACCCCACAACTGTGAGGACTTTAAACCTTGATAAATAGGAGGGTTACCCACAATGACTTGACATGACTTGTTTACATTATAGAAACTTCCCGAAATAAACATCAGGTTATGACATGACTCAAATACATTACATCCACATCCCAGAATAAACATCAGGGTACAATACATAAGATATACGGATGAATACATTCCGAAGTTACAATTATATCAACACTCCCTCTTAACTAGGAAGGTATTCTCTCGACACAATTTATCAGCACAAGTCTTCTTCTCTGTATTATGTGGATCATCATTGAGTTCTCGTCATCTTCATCTTCAAGTCATCTTCATTTGGATCTGTATCATCACTCAATCTGGATCATCATCACTGGATCTAGATCATCACTCGATCTGGATCATCATCAAGTTTGGATCATCATCAAGTATGGATCATCACTTGATCTGGATCGTCACTACTGGATCATCATAAAGTCTGGATCATCACTTGATCTGGATCATCAGTGCTGGATCATCATCAAGTCTGGATCATCACTTGATCTGGATCGTCACTACTGGATCATCATCATGTCTGGATCATCACTTGATCTAGATGATAATCATAGCTGGATCATCACTGAATCATCGTCATCATTACTGCTTATGCTATCTCAATCAAATGGTGCTATCTCTTCATTCTTCTCGTCACAGGAAGTTCTACAGAGCTAGCCCTGTAGGCCTACCCTTCATGTAGGTATTTATCAGTGCTTATATCTGACACTTAAGTCAGAATGGCCTGCCTAGCTTTTACATTTGAGCTCATCTTGTCAAAAAGGCATGCGTAGCACTCACATCTGACCACATCTTGTCAGAAAGGCCCATCACTCACATCTGACCATCTATAAGTAAACACATCGCACCAGAATGGCTCAGCGCTTACATCCAACCTCATCTTGTCTGAAAGGCTCTGCACTTACATCCGACCCCATCTTGTACAAAAGGCACAACACTCACATCTGACCATGTGTAAACACATCGCGCTAGAATGGCTCAACACTTATATTCGACCTCATCCTGTCAGAAAGCCTCTGCACTTACATTCGACCATGTGTAAACACATCGCATCGAAAGGGCTCTCTGTCCCAGACTGAGGAATCTTGGTAACTAACCAGGTGCCTCCATTCTCCCATAGAATGGCATCAGCCCTTATATCTGATCAAGTGGGATACATCCCTTAATCACATCAGAATGGCCATGCGCTCACATCTGATCATGTAAGAATACATCCTACAGTCATATCAGAACGGGCCTCAGTCCCAGATTGAGTATTCCTAGTAACTGACCAGGTGCCTCCATTCCAAGAATGGCATTCAGCCCTTACATATGATCATGTAGGAACCAATCCTATGGTCATATCAGAATGGCTCAGCACTCACATTTGACATGGAAGGAACCTAAATCCTCTTAGCATGACAGAATGGCTCAGCCCTTACATCTGACCATGGAAGCAACTTAATCCTCTCCCATGTCAGAATGGCTCTAGGTCTCATCATTTCCCCTTGGAGGGAACCTCGATCTCGAGAACACCAAGCTTCTCCTTGAAGTACTCAAACTTCACTTTGGCCATTTCTAGCATAGAATCACATCAGGGCTGATTACGTCCAAGGATAACCTGTGAGCTTCGCCAGGACTTATGCTTAGACAACCTGTCTCATCAGCTATGCTAGAAATCCTTCTTTCAAGAGATCTTGATCTGGGTCATTGCTCCTCTCTGCATGATACAAAAATGCAAGTCAGATCAACCAAATCAAATAGTAGTTTTCAAAAGAAACATACTACCTCCCAAATAGCAAGTGGCAACATCTTTTGCCTCAGCTGTACTCAGTGCCATGCAGGACTCCATCCTGCCAAACCAAGAGATCACACTTGATCCCATACTCAACTATACACTTCAGGTACCTCACTGCATGCTTTGCAACCATCAGGTGAACATGTCTCAATGTGTTCACAACAAAGCAAATATCTGGTCTCGTATTCGTCAGGTACATCAAGGAACAAATCATCTGACGATACATCATGGCATCAATAGTCTTTGATGAAGCAACACTGAATAGCTTCAGCTTCGATGCCATAGGTGTGGTCATGGCCTTGCAGTCCATCATCCTTAACCTCTTTAGGATCTCTACTGCATACTTCCCTTGTCCACACCTCCATGCCTAGAACGTAGTGCATCGACACATAACAGGAGCGTCACTGGTCTTCCGCCTTCAACCTTGAAGTAAGGGTTGGAATCCACTTTACTCTCAGTAAAGCCTAGAGTCATCAGTAATCTATCCATCCTGTCATACCATGTCGAACCTCATGATCTTCTGCAGTCACTCCCTCTGAAGTGAAGCATCATACTCCCTCTGTCTTTCGTACTCTATGCACTTAAACATTATGTACCGGAGTGACAAGTAGCTTCCTCTACTACTAATATTCTATGTATCCATCTAGGATCATTGGATACCAAGATCCTCTATCTTGAACTTTTTCAAAAGTTCTTCTCGTACCCATTTGAGAGCTTGTCATCCTCTATAGAACTTCATCTTCAACCTTGTAGCAAAGGTTCAGGTCTTCATCAAGCTCCTCATGTATGTGTTATCCCATGGGTGTCTTTTGAGCTCGTACAGGGCCTTCTTTCATTTGCACACATGATTCTTCTTGTCATGTGTATTTCTAGTGGCTACAAATGTCTCTTCGTAGTCTATAGCTTGTGCTACGAATCTTGCCTTGTATCCCATGATGTTTCCATCTATTGCATGATGGAACTATGAACTGCAACCTATACATCATTCTTCTTGAACTGATCTTCCCTTTCTTCTTGGTTACTTCTTCATGGCTGGAAGGTTATGATTTAATGATGTCGCTACATTCTTCATATTATTTTTCATCTTGAACTATCGTTACTTGTTCTTCGGAACAAGTCTCATTCTTCTTTTCTTGTAGACGATGCGATCTTTCCTACAAGTCAAATGCAGTTGTATGGTTAGAAACATTTCATAAGGTATATTCATAATGAAAAATTCTTATGCATAACTATATGATCATGCAACTACTTTGGCCAATACAACATCCATCCATATCTCACAGAAACTTTCTAGATTCCTTCCATCTCTACCAGGACAACATTGATATTGTGCACTAATCCAATATGTCAGCAAAGAGGTTCCATTCTAGATAAGTAGCAATGGAGAGTTGTATAGAACCATGAGCTACTTACCCATCACATGCATATTAACAGTATACTGTCATTAATGCAAACATTCTATCATGCATAATACATTAACTGAATATAAACAAATGCATAACAAAAAAATATCATGAAATGACAATTGAATACTTATCTTTATTCGTTTCGTGGGTAGACTCATTCTTGAGCCTTCAGCTTCATCGTCTTCTTCATTCATAATAGCATTATTTCTTATCCAAATGCTAATATGGATAAGAGGTTCTTCAAGTATTGAGTCCTTCATATTCCTCATTGCTTGAGGGATCTTCTTTGGATGGTGAGAGCTTGATCTTTAGTTGCTACATCTTCTCTTGAGCTTCTTCTTCTTCTTCCAAGAGTCTACTGAAATTAATCACTTATTCCTCGCATGAATGAATTCCATGATCCTGGGAGGACATTCAAGATGGCTATCACTACTTCTACATTCTCCACTTCTGCTTCTACCATTTCAAGTTGTTCTGCATTATGAATCTTCAAATTCTTCAACTGTTTTCTCAAAGCCATCTTTTGATTTATGTTCTTCCCTTCAAATAGCTTGATCAATGAATCAAACATATCTTTCGGTGTCTTTAGGGAAGACACTTCTGGTATAAGGTGATATGTGAATGAATCAACAATGATCTTCTTGGCCTTGACCAAGTTCTTCTTGTGTAAGGCTTTGAGCCTCATCTCCCTCTGAAACTGGAACCTCTCTACTCATGTAGGTGTCCAATCCATTTTCTTCAGAGAGATCATATACTTTCATGCTTGGAATTTTTCAACTTCACCAAGCTTGTCATCAAGCTGATGTGATAGATCACTTTGAAATGAGAACCTCAAATGAAAATAGCAAAAGATTAGATCTTACCGATTTGAGGTGTCCGTCCTGGTTCTGGAGCTGACTGATCTAGGGTTTGTCAGAGAAACCCTTATTTTCAAAACTTGAAATCTTTTAGATCTGATTGGATAGAAAGATAGATCTCTTCAAGTTGAGCTGCCCAATGTACTCATTTTCTGAAAATAATGGAGGGAAGCTCTTGGAACAAGAAGCCCTAGTTTACCAATTTCTTCTGCAGAAATGTATGTTACTGTTTCTGTGATATAGCCGAAATTATGGCTCCTCTATGTCTGAAACTTCGTAATGAGGTAACCTCGCATGTCCCTGTTCCAACACCATAGGTTTCATTAGAATTGGTTTCACCTATTGGGACTTATGATCATTTTCCCAAGGTGACCTGTTACAGGACTGTTCAGAACATCGAAGTTGTATGGACTGCCGCATGTCTCTGTTTCATACTCTGGGTTTGAAATTTGGACCACGGAAACTATAGTTCGTTCCCTTTGTAGAACATATTTAGAAATTTAATTTGGACCTTGTAGCCCAAGATATAGCAATTCTCCCCCGGTGTCCTGTTTAGGGATGAATCCTAGAAGAGGCTATCACCCTAACTTGGAGGGATCATATCTCCCAGAATAGAGTGAATATGAGGCTTAATTTTGGACACAATGTACATCACGATTTTATCTTCGGCCTCTGTAATTTTCAGCTCTTGAGACTTCGCCAATCCCGAGATATAGCGAATGTACCAAAACATATCATATTTAGTATTTAGGGTTTTTCCAGCTCGGGGTCAAACTAGGGTTTGACTTTCCCAGAGTTTCACCCAACCAAAAATCTTGATCTAGGTCTCTAAACTTTGATTTTGACGAGGAGATAAATCCTATGCCAGGCTCACTCAAAAATTCCTCTTTTGTAGAAAGCCCTAATTTCCTGCACCGAAAACTGAAAATGCTCGGAATCGAATTTTGCTTCGACAGAAAGATGCGCCCTTCAATGGAGATTCAGCCTAGCATACTTTTTCTGATGGATTGTGGAGAGAGACCCAAAAAGTAAGAAGCCCTAGCTTTTGCATCTGCACAATGTCTTCTTCTGAAGTTAGCTCTTATTCCATGTTATATTTTTATCATTCAAGCTTAGCATTATGATCTTAGGATCTTTAACTGAGAGAATAACATGCACAGCAATAAAACACAAGAGACAAGAGACAAAGAATTTTCCTCGGGGAAACCATAAAGGAGAAAACCCCGCAAGTTCCTCAGAGATAGAATGAGCACTAATGGCAGTAGTAAAACCCAAAAACATAAAGATGATCTCCACAGCTTCTGTCTTTCTCTCTCACTTGAGAGAACTTCTCCTCTCTCACTGATGCACCCCAATGAGTGAGTGTGTGTGTGATAAATATAGAGGCTCACTCTCTATTTATATTCTTTCGTTCCCTTGAAACCCACTCCAACATGTCGGCCTCACTTAATAATTACTTACTAGAGCTGACATCTCTAGGAGTGTCTAATAACCCTAGTGCCCTGCAACTTGTGGGGGCTTTGCCTCCTTCGACCAACAAGGAGGGTTATCCTTAACACAACGGTTGGGACTATTGCCTCGACTTACAATGACTCACCTAGGGTCGAATTCTCTAGTATAGTCTAATAACCCTAGGGCCCCACAACTGCGGGGACTTTAGACCCTTGACAAATAGGAGGGTTGCCCACAATGACTTGACATGACTTGTTTGCATTATAGAAACTTCCCGGAATAAACATCGGGGTATGACATGACTCAAATACATTACAGACACATCCTATAATAATCATCGGGGTACAATACATAAGATATACAGATGAATACATTCCAAAGTTACAATTACATAAACACTCCCTCTTAACTAGGAAGGTATTCTCTCAACACAATTTATCAGCACAAGTCTTTTTCTCTGTATTATGTGGATCATCATTGAGTTCTCGTCATCTTCATCTTCAAGTCATCTTCATTTGGATTTGGATCATCACTCGATCTGGATGATCATCATTGGATCTGGATCATCACTCGATCTGGATCATCAAGTCTGGATCATCATCAAGTATGGATCATCACTTGATCTAGAGCATCATCAAGTCTGGATCATCACTTGATCTGTATCGTCACTGCTGGATCATCACTTGATCTGGATCATCACTGCTGGATCATCATCAAGTCTGGATCATCACTTGATCTGGATCATCACTACTGGATCATCATCAAGTCTGGATCATCACTTGATCTAGACCATCATCACAGCTAGATCATCACTGAATCATCATCATCATTATTGCTTCTGCTATCTCAATCAAATGGTGCTATCTCTTCATTCTTCTCATCACAGGAAGTTCTACAGAGCTAGCCCTGTAGGCCTACCCTTCATGTAGGTCTTCATCAGCACTTATATCTGACACTTAAGTCAGAATGGCCCACCCAGCTCTTACATCTGACCTCATCTTGTCATAAAGGCACGCCCAACACTCACATTTGACCACATCTTGTCAGAAACGCCCAGCACTCACATCTGACCACGTGTAAACACATCGCGCCAAAATGGCTCAGTGCTTACATTTGACCTTATCTTGTCAGAAAGGATCTGTACTTACATTCGACCCCATCTTGTCAGAAAGGCACAACACTCACATCTGACCATGTGTAAACACATCGTGCCAGAATGGCTCAGCACTTATATCCGACCTCATCATGTCAGAAAGGCTCTGCACTTACATTCGACCATGTGTAAACACATCGCATCGAAAGGACTCTCAGTCCCAGACTGAGGATTCCTGGTAATTGACCAGGTGCCTCCATTCTCCTAGAGAATGGCATCAGCACTTATATCTGATCAAGTGGGATACATCCCTCAATCACATCAAAATGGCCATGCGCTCACATCTAATCATGTAAGACTACATCCTATAGTCATATCAGAATGGCCCTCAGTCCCAGACTGAGTATTCCTAGTAACTTACCAGGTGCCTCCATTCCAAGAATGGCATTCAACCCTTACATCTGATCATGTAGGAACCAATCCTATAGTCATATCAGAATGGCTCAGCACTCACATTTTGCATGGAAGGAACCTAAATCCTCTCACTATGATAGAATGGCTTAGCCCTTATATCTGACCATGGAAGGAACTTAATCCTCTCCCATGTCAGAATGGCTCTAGGTCTCATCATTTCCCCTTGGAGGGAACCTCGATCTCGAGAACACCAAGCTTCTCCTTGAAGTACTCAAACTTCAATTTGGCCATTTCTAGCATAGAATCACATCAGGGCTGATTACATCCAAAGATAACTTGCGATCTTCGCCAAGGCTTATGCTTAGACAACCTGTCTCATCAGCTATGCTAGAAATCCTTCTTTCAAGAGATCTTGATGTGGATCATTGCTCCTCTCTACATCATACAAAAATGCAAGTTAGATCAACCAAATCAAATAGTAGTTTTCCAAAGAAACATACTACCTCCCAAATAGCAAGTGGCAACATCTTTTGCCTCAGCTGTACTCAGCGCCATGCAGGACTCCATCCTGCCAAACCAAGAGATCACACTTGATCCCATACTCAACTGTACCCTTTAGGTACCTCACTGCATGCTTTGCAACCATCAGGTGAACATGTCTCAATGTGTTCACAGTAAAGCAAATATCTGGTCTCGTATTTATTAGGTACATCAAGGAACAAATCATATGACGATACATCGTGGCATCAATCGTCTCTAATGAAGCAACAATGAATAGCTTCAGCTTCGATGCCATAGGTGTGGCCATGGCCTTGCAGTCCATCATCATGAACCTCTTCAGGATCTCTACTGCATACTTCCCTTGTCCACACCTCCATGCCTAGAACGTAGTGCATCGACACATAACAGGAGCATCACTAGTCTTCCGCCTTCAACCTTAAAGCAAAGGTTGGAATCCTCATTACTCTTAGTAAATCCTAGAGTCATCACTAATCTATCCATCCTGTCGTACCATGTCGAACCTCACGATCGTCTGCAGTCACTCCCTCTGAAGTGAAGCATCATACTCCCTCTATCTTTCGTACTCTATGCACTGAAACATTCTGTACCAGAGTGACAATTAGCTTCCTATGCTACTAATATTCTATGTATCCATCTAAGATCATTGGATACCAAGATCCTCTATCTTGAACTTTTTCAAAAGTTCTTCTCGTACCCATCTGAGAGCTTGTCATCCTCTATAGAATTTCATCTTCAACTTTGTAGCAAAGGTTCAGGTTTTCATCAAGCTCCTCATGTATGTGTTATCCCATGGGTATCTTCTGAGCTCATACAAGGCCTTCTTTCATTTGCACACATGATTCTTCTTGTCATGTGTATTTCTAGTGGCTGGAAATGTCTCTTCGTAGTCTATGCCTCATGCTACGAATCTTTCCTTGTATCCCATGATGTTTCCATCTATTGCATGATGGAACTATGAACTGCAACCTATACATCATTCTTCTTGAACTGGTATTCCATTTCTTCTTGGTTACTTCTTCATGGCTAGAAGGTTCTGCTTTAATGATGTCACTGCATTCGTCATATTATTTTTCATCTTGAACTGTCGTTACTTGTTCTTCGGAACAAGTCTCATTCTTCTTTTCTTGTAGGCAATGCGATCTTTCCTACAAGTCAAATGCAGTTGTATGGTTAGAAACATTTCATAAGGTATATTCATAATGAAAAATTCTTATGCATAACTATATGATCATGCAACTACTTTAGCCAATACAACATCCATCCATATGGGCGCTCGCACAAAGTTGGTTCCACTTTTTGGTGCCACTTAAGAAATCAGAAACGCACTTCCGAAGTGTAAATCAAGAATGCATATGTGTTATTGATGGTACGTATGGAATAACTTGAGCCCAAACACAAGGATAAGGTTTGTGAAAATGTATTGCGTATGCGATATATCGCATATGCATTTTGTAAATGTTGAATATTGCATATACGATATATCGCTACATAGGATAGAAAATTATTGTTGGAAGGATTGTCAAATGATCATAATGGACGTGGAAGAAATATCCAAACTAATTTCATTCCTTTAAGACCCAAAGGGTGTAGATATTAAAATTATATTTTGTATTTCCTGTGAGCAATCACAACACAATTCCATGTAATATGGATAAATGGCATTAGTTTTATAGTGAATGTTTAATGACCTAAACTAATAGGAGAGAAACTTCTTTTTCTTCATTTCATTCAAACTATAATAAAAATAATAGGAAATCAAAATTATATTATGGCTGCGGACTTCAACATGATCACTAACCTAGAAAGAAAGGAGGTATTAGGTGGCTAGAGAATGATAGTGCCCCTTTCAAAGACATGGTTCAAGTTTTAAAACTAGTAAACTACATTGATAAAGTTAATGGAGTTCACACATGAAATAACAAACAACCTGGAAATCACTAGGTTTCTTCTTGTTTGGAAAGGTTTCTAATATTTGAAATATCAATGATCCATGGCTTGACTATGGAAGCCTCTATTCACCATGTGTCGGATTTAATCATTGTCTAGCTAACTTCAAGATTGACTTGGGATAGATGACTAAAAATAGACCATTTCTATTTGATTTTTTTTTTCTTGATCATATAGGAATCAAAATCAATATATTTAAATGGTGGCAAGAAGCATACATAACGAGGGGGGTCTTAAGTATTATTTTCAACAAAGACTAAAAAATCTCAAAATAGGCTGAAAATATATAACTAGGAAATATTTGGGAACATATTTGTATCTAAAAGAGAGCTAGAAGATAAAATGGAATGGCTTTAACAATATATGATCACGGAGGGAAGTTCAAGACAAATTAAGAAGGAATAAATGGATCTAAGGACCCAATTAGGAATTATAGAATAGAAAGAAGACACCTCGTGGAGGTAGAAATATAGAGTCAGGTTTCTAAAAAAGGGGCCAAAAACTATAGATTCTTTCACAAATCTATTATCCAACATCATAAACATGATAAAATAGCCTCCTTCCAAAGAATTCAAGAAAACAACCTCACTAAATGGAAATACATTGAACATTAGCTAAGTAATTTCTAATCCACCTTGATCACCGATCTAGAAGGAGAGAACATGCAACACATTATTTAGATTACTTAGCAAATAACCACATTGGTTAGTGAGGAGCATAATGACTAAATAATAAGGAAAATAACAATGGATGAGGTGGAGCAAGAGGTCATGGAAATGCCTATAGGAAAATATCCATGACTTGTTCACCACATATTTTTTTCATCACTGTTAGAAGATACTCAAGAATGAAATTCAGGAAGTGGTATAAGAACTTAAGAGATTAGTAGGGATCCTATCCACCTTTAATGCAACATTTATTATATTTATTTCCCAAAGAGGATCATGCCAACACTGCCGCTAATTTATGACCAATATTGCTTTGCAATTTCATTTACATTATCATCGGAAAGTTATTTCCAATAGACTTAACCCTCCCATGACTCAGCTAAGTTCAATTGAACAAATGGGATATGTAGAAGGTCAAAATATATTGGATGGAATCATAATGAAACATGAATTCATCCACTCCCTCGAGACAACAAAAAAACCAAGTATTCTTCTTAAACTCAACATGTAAAAGGCTTTTGATAGATTATACTAGCAATATATTAGACAAATTCTTATTTCCTTTAGATTCTTTATGAATTAGAGAAACTATATTTTGTCCCTGACCTCATGAAACTTTTTTTCAATCACGGTGAACGGATCTCCCTCTTGTACCTTTCTCTTTATAGAGGAAATAATCAAGGAGACCTTATCTCATCCTTCCTTTTTAGCCTAATGGATGAGGGATTAGAAAAAAGAATTTGGTATCAATTAATGAAAAGAAACTCTTAGTCCTCAAGATCCATGAAGAGCCAACTCCCACCTCTCACCTATAACATGTAGATGAAACAATGCTCATTGTAATTCCTTATATTTTTGAAATTGAAGATATCAAGATAATTCTTGACTTGTGGTCGGCTTCCTATGGAACTACAATTAACCATGAAAAACTTAATATTTTTTCTTCAACACTTCCCCTACCTTCGAAGTCATTATTTCACATTTACAATATCGTAAGTGCGATATATCACATATGCGATATTCAAAAGTTAAAAAAAATAAAACAGAGGCTGCAGGCCCCTCAAATATCATTTGCACAGGATCGGGACAACGAAAAACCGCGAGGGCGAAATAGCGCATAAGTGATTTGCGTTTTAGCTTTTCGAGGTCGAGTTCGAGGTGGATTGGCTCCAATGGCAGGTAAATGCTCTTATCCTTTTCAATTAGTCTTCAATTCTTTAATTTTTTCCCATAATTTCATAGTTTTTATAATTATTTTAAACAAATTAAAAAAAAATTGAATGAAATCAAAGAATGATTAAAAGTAAAATAACTTGTATTTTTTGTTTAAATCTTAACAGACAACACAAATGAACAAGACAATGTAGAAAACCCACCCTCTAATAACCCACAACAACCTAACCCACAACCTAACCCAAACCCAAACCCGAAGGGGGAACAAGATCGAAACTCACAGATTATTGCGTGTTTGACATCATTAAGGTGCCTTAGCTCATCTATTAGAGGGGGGGTTCATTTGAGAGAGTCTTTAGCCGATGCATTGGACACAATAATAAACACAATTGCCGAAGCCCAAGGAGCTCTGTACAACATTAGCTCGTACAGAAAATCCAGGAGGCAATACTACTCCGATGGATTGAGTTATAAAGACATCAAAGCCCTTAAAATTACAATAGACCAATTATTTTCATTATTCTGGGACCCTAGCACCGGATTGGTTCCACCCACCAGTCGAGCACACATTTCCATAGACCGGTGCATTAAACCAAATATAAAGGCCAATTGGATGGATTGTTGGTATATGTTCTTCGATGAAGACCCTCATGGGAATATGGACATCCCATTTTATTTCGTTAGGAAGTTGTATGCAGAATTCATCATAGGGAAAAATGTTCACTACTTCAATCTCTTAGGCTTCCAGGGTGTTGGTCATGGGGTGCCCCAAGATAGGTTAGGTGCCAGGACGGATCCTAACCATGTGCCACGCCCTCCATGCACACCAAAACCCCCTCGATTATATCCTCCTGAAGGTCCTGTGATTGAGAATACACATGAGGCATTATTTGACTTAGCAGATACATTGCTTCAACATGGGACTGATGTCCAAGGCAATGTAGACCAAGGGGCTGGCACTTCTAAGGTGTGTCCATCTACATATCACACAAGAAATGCAGAGCAATCAGAGTGTCATGTTACTCCACACCCTTGCACATCGTGTGGAGGCATATGCTATGGCCCTGCTTCATACTTTCAAGACGATGGATTACTTTGCTTTGTAAGTAAAACTCATTATTTTCATATTATATTTTGTTTCATATCAAAAATTTCAATTGTTTCGCAATTTATTTCTATTTAATTATCTAACAAATTATGTGAACAAATATACAACTGGTGTCCCATGGCACACCACAGTCGCATAGTCCGCCGATCAACGTTGAGAACATTGATGCGGCTGTCAATATTGCATATGGGTTTGGTTCTTCACCAATAGGGGTGAGAACTATACTTGTTAATTTGTCAACTTTATTTACATATTTATAGTATAGATTGTAACATTCAATATGTATCCTAATTTTGACACAACATGTTTTATGTAGGGTGACCAGGATGAGTATATTGTATTGTAGCCTATTGCCTCTCATGCAGAGGTAGATTCCCAGATAGAGGTATTATTTGAAATATGCTTTTAATTATGTTTCACTTTCTTTGGAAAAATCATTTTACTTGTATCGCTTTGACATATGTTACTTTATGCAGGAACCTATTGTGACAGTGGTTCTTGAAGAGCACCAAAGCGAGGTTGTTGTCAACCCACCTCTTCCCCCCAGCCAGATATGTATGTTTCTCTTTCTTTGGTAACATCATTTTCCGTCGAGGTAGTATATATGTCTCTGATTCACTATTTTATATGAAATTGACATATATGTTACTTTATATGCAGGCCCTTAGTGAGGCACCAGTGCGTGAATAGCACCAAACCAGTGGCCCACCTTTGATGAGCCAGTAGGTATGTTTATGTAGATCACTTTCTTTGTACGTTTGTGTATCTCTTTCTCTGATTTGGTGCTTGAAGAGACCCAAATTGGTGACCCACCTCTTCCCCCCCAAGGTAAATGTATATTTGTTGACATTGGCATATATATATATATATATATATATATATATATATATATATATATATATGCAGCTTGATAGTGAGCAAGTGGTGCAAGAAGAGCACCCAATCAGGGATGCTGTTAGTGAGGCACCAGGACCTGTGATTACTTACTCACGTACAGTAAGTAGAAATGTTATTTTGGTCTTTGAATTTGAACAAATGTACATAGAATTTTTAAAGGTTGGTAAATTAACTTACAAAATTTGGTTTTTCTGCAGTCTCCATTGATACGACCTATCCCTCTTGTTCAGCAATGGGGATCACCAGTTAGCAGTCGGAAAAGAAAGCTACACTTCTTCGAAGACTCTGGCAGTGGCAACAAAAGGGGGGATAACTAGAATAAATGTATAGGGGGCATACATAGATGTAACTTTTTGTTCATATGTACACACAAATGTACTTTTTGATCCACTATTTTGTATTATGGTCATGTGGCATGGCAATTTTTGTAACATTATTTCTATACATATATAATATAAAGCAAGGTTCAAATTTATACATATCTGGTTGACTTGATCTTGGAACATGATATGTGTGGTTCACCTATGTGATATAATGATATGTGTGGTTCACATGTGTGCTAACTTAAATGAATTTCCAATACTTAAAGGAAGAATTTACCATAACCATACCATACACTAAGTAAATTACATACACTAAGTAAATTACATACACTAACAATCATAAAACTATGTCATGCATAGATGTGTAATATATACCATATCATACCCTACAATACCCTATGATACTAACATCATACAATTCTAACATACAATAACATACCCTACAATACCCTATGACACTAACATCATACCATCCTAACATACCATAACATAACATACTTTAACATCATACCATACTAACATACCATACCATTGTAATATACCATACACTAACATCATAACACTAAGTCATACATGCATGTGTAATATACCATATCATACCCTACAATACTCTATGATACTACCATCATACTAACAATATGTACCATAACACTAAGTCATGCATGCATGTGTAATATATACCATATCATACCCTACAATACCCTATGATACTAGTTCATCATACCATACTAACATACATCATACCCTACAAACCCTAAATTGGTTGAAGTAAACCCTAGTTCCATCTCATTATTTGTTAACCCTAGTGATAGCATGCAAAGTGGTGTTCATGAAAGCCTAGTTGGTTTTCGATTTGTACATGGCCATGTGTTTCTAGTTCCCTCTCCTAACTTACAAATTGCTCACAAAACCCTAGTTCCATCTCATACCTTCTCAACCCTAGTTGGTGCATGCAAGTATAGGTGATCATGTGTTTCTAGTTCCCTCTCCTAACTTGAATGATTGCTCACTAAACCCTAGTTCCATCTCATACCTTGGTAACCCTAATTGGAGCATGCAAATTGGTGTTCATGAAAGCCTAGTTGGTGCATGCAAGTATTGGTGATCATGTGTTTCTAGTTCCCTCTCCTAACTTGCAAATTGCTCACTAAACCCTAGTTCCATCTCATACCTTGTCAACCCTAGTTGCAGCATGCAAATTGGTGTTCATGAAAGCTTAGTTGGTGCATGCAAGTATTGGTGATCATGTGTTTCTACTTCCCTCTCCTAACTTGCAAATTTCTCACTAAACCCTAGTTCCATCTCATACCTTGTCAACCCTAGTTGGAGCATGCAAATTGGTGTTCATGCAGAAAGCCTAGTTAGTGCATGCAAATATTGGTGATCATGTGTTTCTAGTTCCCTCTCTTAACTTGTAAATTGCTCACTAAACCCTAGTTCCATCTGATACCTTGTCAACCCTAGTTGGAGCATGCAAATTGGTGTTCATGAAAGCCTAGTTGGTGCATACAAGTATTTGTGATCATGTGTTTCTAGTTCCCTCTCTTAACTTGCAAATTGCTCACCAAACCCTAGTTCCATCTCATACCTTGTCAACCCTAGTTGGAGCATGCAAATTGGTGTTCATGAAAGCCTAGTTGGTGCATGCAAGTATTGGTGATCATGTGTTTCTAGTTCCCTCTCCTAACTTGCATGATTACTCACTAAACCCTAGTTCCATCTCATACCTTGGTAACCCTAGTTGGAGCAGGCAAATTGGTGTTCATGAAAGCCTAGTTGGTGCATGCAAGTATTGGTTATCATGTGTTTCTAGTTCCCTCTCTTAACTTGCAAATTGCTCACCAAAACCTAGTTCCATCTCATACCTTGTCAACCCTAGTTGGAGCATGCAAATTGGTGTTCATGAAAGCCTAGTTGGTGCATGCAAGCATTGGTGATCATGTGTTTCTAGTTCCCTCTCTTAACTTGCAAATTGCTCACCAAACCCTAGTTCCATCTCATACCTTTGGAACCCTAGTTGGAGCATGCAAATTGGTGATCATGTGTTTCTAGTTCCCTCTATTAACTTGCAAATTGCTCACCAACCCTAGTTCCGTCTCATACCTTGGAAACCATAGTTGGAGCATGCAAATTGGTGTTCATGAAAGCCTAGTTGGTGCATGCAAGTATTGGTGATCATGTGTTTCTAGTTCCCTCTCTTAACTTGCAAATTGCTCACCAAACCCTAGTTCAGTCTCATACCTTGGTAACCCTAGTTGGAGAATGCAAATTGGTGTTCATGAAAGCCTATTTGGTGCATGCAAGTCTTGGTGATCACGTGTTTCTAGTTCCCTCTCTTAACTTGCAAATTGCTCACCAAACCCTAGTTCTATATCATACCTTGGTAACCCTAGTTGGAGCATGCAAATTGGTGTTCATGAAAGCCTAGTTGGTGCATGCAAGTATTTGTGATCATGTGTTTCTAGTTCTCTCTCTTAACTTGCAAATTGCTCACCAAACCCTAGTTCCATCTCATACCTTGGTAACCCTAGTTGGAGCATGCAAATTGGTGTTCATGAAAGCCTAGTTGGTGCATGCAAGTATTTGTGATCATGTGTTTCTAGTTCCCTCTCTTAACTTGCAAATTGCTCACCAAACCCTAGTTCCATCTCATACCTTGGTAACCCTAGTTGGAGCTTGCAAATTGGTGTTCATGAAAGCCTAGTTGGTGCATGCAAGTATTGGTGATCATGTGTTTCTAGTTCCCTCTCTTAACTTGCAAATTGCTCCCCAAACCCTAGTTCCATCTCATACCTTGGCAACCCTAGTTGGAGCATGCAAATTGATGTTCATGAAAGCCTAGTTGGTGCATGCAAGTATTGGTGATCATGTGTTTCTAGTTCCCTCTCTTAAATTGAAAATTGCTCACCAAACCCTAGTTCCATCTCATACCTTTTCAACCCTAGTTGGAGCAGGCAAATTGGTGTTCATGAAATCCTAGTTGGTGCATGCAAGTATTGGTGATCATGTGTTTCTAGTTCCCTCTCGTAACTTGCAAATTGCTCACCAAACCCTAGTTCCATCTCATACCTTGGTAACCCTAGTTGGAGCATGCAAATTGGTGTTCATGAAAGCCACGGGGGCTTCACTTGTTGACCAATATCCTATCACGTTAGTTCATATTGTGGGTTTTAAAATTATTAAAAATTGAACCAATATATTGCAGGTATTGGGGGCATGAGGGGTTTAAGGTGGGGATGGGTAGGGTGGTTTATAAGGATTGAGGTCTAAAAATGGGTGGGGAGGAGGTTTTAAGTATTGGGAGGGGGTTTCAACAAAAAGAGTTTGGGTCAATATCTCTGGAAATTAAGGGTATTCTTTAATATCCCACGATCGCACGTGCTATGTGAGATGTTCACTAAGTGAAGTCCCCGTGATGAAAGCCTAGTTAGTGCATGCAAGTATTGGTGATCATGTGTTTCCAGTTCCCTCTCTTAACTTGCAAATTGCTCACTAAACCCCAGTTCCATCTCATACCTTGTGAACCCTAGTTGGAGCATGCAAATTGGTGTTCATGAAAGCCTAGTTGGTGCATGCAAGTATTGGTGATCATGTGTTTCTAGTTCCCTCTCTTAACTTGCAAATTGGTCACCAAACCCTAGTTCCATATCATACCTTGTCAACCCTAGTTGGAGCATGCAAATTGGTGTTCATGAAAGCCTAGTTGGTGCATGCAAGTATTGGTGATCATGTGTTTCTAGTTCCCTCTCCTAACTTGCATGATTGCTCACTAAACCCTAGTTCCATCTCATACCTTGGTAACCCTAATTGGAGCATGCAGATTGGTGTTCATGAAAGCCTAGTTGGTGCATGCAAGTATTGGTGATCATGTGTTTCTAGTTCCCTCTCTTAACTTGCAAATTGCTCACCAAACCCTAGTTTCATCTCATACCTTGTCAACCCTAGTTGGAGCATGCAAATTGGTGTTCATGAAAGCCTAGTTGGTGCATGCAAGTATGGAAGCCTAGTTGGATTCCGATTTGTACATGGCAATGTAATTAAATGTATATTAAACCAAAAACATCAAGAAATGTAAATTTCAACAACTCGAGAGCTTGTTATTTTCCGAACTCTATTTGGTGGTGTCTAAAGACAGCATTCTTGGCGCCTCCAATGTGCCGTAAATGGTGTTTGTATCCTAGGCACACGAAAGGCTAGACATTAATAACATCATATGAAAGAAAAGAGAACCCAATGAAAATGTGCAAACAATGATTTATAGATAACTCACCTGAGGTTGTACGATCGTGTTTATAGTGTCCCGTATCCTCTGAATAATATTATGTCTGTGAATGGTATTTGTCAATCACATGTTTATTACATTGGGAATAAAGTAAGGCTAAATAATGAAAATTGTTCTTGAAAATTCACTTTAAAGGTTAAATAACACACTTGACGATGCACTCATGCAAGTAGGCCATCCAGATCATCTATGGTGCCGATGGTGTCCATCAATCTTTCGTGCTCTATATGAGGTAGCAAGTATTGTACATGTGACCTATTTTTGTGAGCAAGTGTGCATAGCTTGATGTTTATACCAACTACTAGGTTGGTGAAGTGGTATACAATAGCTCCTAGTCTATAATCCTGATATACATACCCATCCTTCCTTTTCTGTTGTGCTGCAAGTGTCGAGTACTCCCCTTTTATAACCATCGATCTAGTTGGGAATTCAATATTTTCATCATCTGTAACATGTTCTAGAAGGGTTTGTTTCCCCTCTAAGCAACGTGCCAACCAATAGTCAGAACCCCATTCATTATTTTTTGGGGCAACCACTGCATATATCTGACCTGTGAAAGGAAATAGGTCGAGTTAACAATACATTTTGTAAATAAGGTCTTGCATTTCTAATTTCTACATAAATTAAATTCTACATAGGTTGAGTAAACAATACATAAATCCATTTTCTTATTTAGGTACTACTCATGTACACGCTTGTACGAGATCCGATATGTGATCATAGTCTATAGAAATATGTGTCTGATCATCTTCCAAATGGTCTATTTCATTAACCCTGTTGAAATTGGTGCCAAGTGTCACTCGATCCCATGTATCAACGGTATCTATATGCTCACAATCACCCCATTCACCGATGCTACAGGAACTGCAAAAGCAAGCCTTCAATCTTGTCCAAATTTGTAGGGCCGAGTTGTCTGAGGTTTTAATTGAATGAAACTGTCGAGTTCCATGCACTGAGTTCACCCAAGGTGTTTGTGATCGGTCCACATTTGTCACCTCCCAGAATATTTTTCGCACTAAGTGTTTCCTTGTTGCTTGTTCTCCCATGACAGATGCACACCATTGGACTATAGATGCAGCGTCTCGAAGGTGAGCACCTGTAAACTTCATCTCTTCCTTTCGAATGGAAGTTTTAATGCATGCACCAACACCATCGTGCTTTCCTTTTCCATGACCAGTTTCAAAGTAGTTCCATACATGTGGTACCTTGTATTTTATGTGCAACAAACACAACCATTCAAATACACGTGCATTCTTGAACTGTCCAGCACAACCATCTGACCAAATGAAATGACGAAAAAATGGTATATCCATAGCTATCACGTGATCATAGAATAATTTAAACTAATGTTTCATGTAATGGATGTCATGGGTCCGGTCGTCACTTATGTAGAAGTGACTTTCTTTCAGTATCACACGTTTCTCTTCATTGCTATCTTTCCCATGTCGATACATGATATGCACCATTGTGCTCACCTGCTCTGAGTGATAGTATTGACTTTGAATTTCATTTTTTGGTTGTAGGGTGTAATTTTCCACAAAGTCAACCACTGATAGTATTGTTTCAAGAGGGAAGGTGTCCCGGCATATTCTGAATTGCTCATCTTGCCACTGTGCCATATCGACATGTTGAATGTACTGTTGGATCTTTCCACAAAACTCTGGAATAAAATCACATACTCGCACCTTGTACATGAATATTAATATGTCAATAAACCACATAAAAAAATGTGTACATGAATATTAATTTGTCAATATTCAAAAATTAACCCGTGAAGTCACCAATTTAATCTTCCTGCTTTCTTTCCCATCATTTAGCTGATATGTCTCATACTGATAGTTCTGCTTCTCGACAATTGCATTCCCGAATGCTTGATCTTCACTTTCATGGATGCAATTAGACCATAATGATAACCCACAACAATTGTTGCAAGAACTGTATACACATTGTTTTAAGTAATGTGTCTACCCATCTTGCCTCGGACACATTATGCTATGGATGAAATCTTTGGATGACATTGGTGGTACTGTACTTGAGCATTCTTGCACATGGTTAGGATGCAAAAAACGAAGTATATGTGCAAATGTATGGTAATATAGGTCAAACTCTATGTGGTATCTACAACAACAAGTGTTCCTGATGGTATTGATTCTAACATACCAAGGCTTGCATTTTTCAAAAGATCTTTTTCCGAGCCTTAGCTCTACGTGGGAAACTTTAAACATCTCGAACAGTTGAGTTTGTGTCATGTCAAGATAATGTTTAACATGAGGTTCAGTGTTTCTAGAACCCCTACAATGTTTTAACACATCCTTCGTGTTAGAATAAGGCCTAGTGTTATCATGGAAAAACGTTTGCACTAGGCCCTTCACTGCTTCGACTAACTTCATGTCTTTGCGGGGAAACCTACCACTAAATGCTCATAATGTTTCCATTTGTCCCTCTACATCAAGGTTGTCTCTTCTTATTGAATATTTTTTAAGTGTCTTTGGATGTAAAGGCACAATTTGTGATGTGCATTTAAGTAAACGATGTTGTCTTGTGGATCTACATACAATTGATTCAACCAATATACGACGAGCCACATTACAGTCTTGTGAACGATTTTTTTTAGCAATCGATGTGAATGCAGCAGCAAGAGATTTAACATTGTGATTACTTGATTTGATATTCTTCATTGTTGTTATGCCTAAATTTCTTCTAACAGTTGCCATATTTCTAGATTTAAGCAAAGCTAAAAATAATTGGCATTTACCGGCTTCAGATTTGTTATCAAAATATTGTCTCATTATTTGAGAAGAATGACGAAGGATAGTGCGTTTAGCCACCTTACCTTCCATGGAAGTCAATCCGCTCTCGTCCACTTGTATTCGTTTAGGAGTTCTCTTTCGTTTTGATGCAAAATTTCTTGCCATTTGAAATGCTGGAGTGACATTTACATCCACTACCGGCTCACAACTTCGATTAGGAGATTGAACCACCTAACATGGTTGTTGTTGAGTCACATTTGGATCGGGAGTAACATAATTATTGAACTCTTCACAAGATTGTCCGTTTACTAATGGATCAATAATATCAACTTCCGTATAACCAACTTCTTTTAATGTTGCATTATCTTCCTTAGCCTCTACGTCAGGTATCTGTTGAGGGGGAATGGGAACTATTTGCTCATGTAATGAATGCCAACGATTTCTTGAATCTTCCCTTTTTTTTGCTTTTTGTTTTTTGCTTCTTTTGGTGTAAGTACCTTCCTTGCTAACTTTCGTCCTCTATTACGTACAGTCCCCATTGAAATCCACCCAAACCTATACAAAACTATGGAATTATGTAAGTAATGATAAAAAATTGCATGTCGAACAGTTCTCTGTGCGCGGGTTCAAAAGTATTATGTCTTTTGATACAATAAAGCTAGCCAACACGATGCCACCCAACATTTTCTATAAAACACATATCGCATATGCGATATAACGCACCTCTGATATATCGCATATGTGATATTAAATTCCATCTTCTTAATGAAAGGGCAGGTTTTTACATGTTCTCTATAACGCATATGCGATTTAGTGCTCAATGAATATATGCAATTTACATTTATCTATATGATGAGGATGAGGGTGATGAACATTGAGGGTGTCGATGAGCATGATGATGATGAGGATTAGGGTGAGGGTGTCGATGAGGATGAGGGTGAAGGTGTCGATGATGGTGAGGATGAGGGTGATGAACAATGATGAGGAGGAGGAGGAGGAGGAGGAGGAGGATGATGATGATGATGATGATGAGGATGGTGATGATGATGAGGATGATGGTGACAATGAAGATGATGGTGAACAATGATGGTGGTGATGAGGAGGATGATGACTATGATGATGATGATGAGGATGAGGGTGATGATGATGATGATGATGACCATGATGATGATGATGAGGATGAGGGTGATAATGATGATGAGGATAAGGATGAGGATTATGATGATGATGATGATGATGATGATGATGATGATGAGGATGCTGATGATGGTGAGGATGAGGGTGTCGATGAAGATGATGCTGATGGTGAGGATGAGGGTGATGAACAATGAGGATGAGGATGAGGATGATGATGATGATGAGGATGAGGGTGATGATGATGATGATGAGGATGGTGATGATGATGAGGATGAGGGTGTCGATGAAGATGATTATGATGGTGAGGATGAGGGTGATGAACAATGAGGATGAGGATGAGGATGAGGATGATGATGATGAGGATGAGGATGATGAGGATGATGACGATGATGATGATAAGGATGAGGGTGATGGTGATGATGAGGATGAGGGATGATGATGATGATGATGATGATGAGGATGGTGATGAGGATGAGGATGATGGTGACGATGAAGATGATGGTGAACAATGATGGTGATGATGAGGAGGATGATGACTATGATGATGATGATGAGGATGAGGGTGATGATGATGATGATGATGATGATGATGACCATGATGATGATGATGAGGATGAGGGTGATGATGATGATGAGGAGGAGGATGAGGATTATGGTGATGATGATGAGGATGTTGATGATGTTGAGGATGAGGGTGTCGATGAAGATGATGAGGATGAGGATGAGGATGAGGATGAAGACGGTGATGATGACGATGATGATGATGATGATGACCATGATAAAGCTGATGAGGATGAGGGTGATGATGATGATGATGAGAATGAGGATGAGGATGATGAGGAGGAGGAGGAGGGTGAGGGTGATGATGATGATGATGAGGATGAGGGTGATGATGAGGAGGAGGAGGATGAGGGTGATGATGATGATGAGGTTGACGATGAGGATGAGGAGGATGAGGATGAGGATGAGGATGATGATGACCATGATGAAGCTGATGAGGATGAGGGTGATGATGATGATGATGATGATGAGGATGATGGTGATGATGAGGAGGAGGAGGATGAGGTTGATGACGATGATGATGAGGTTGACGATGATGATTATGAGGATGAGGATGAGGATGAGGATGGTGATGATGATGATGATGATGATGATGACCATGATGAAGCTGATGAGGATGAGGGTGATGATGATGATGATGATGATGAGGATGAGGGTGATGATGATGATGATGATGATGGCGATGATGACCATGATGATGCTGATGAGGATGAGGGTGATGATGATGACGATAATGACCATGATGATGCTGATGAGGATGAGGGTGATGATGATGATGATGATGAGGATGAGGATGACGAGGATGATGATGATGATGATGATGATGACCATGATGATGCTGATGAGGATGAGGGTGATGATGATGATGATGATGAGGATGAGGGTGATGATGATGATGAGGATGAGGGTGACGATGAAGCTGATGAGGATGAGGGTGATGATGATGATGATGATGAGGGTGATGATGATGATGATGAGGATGAGAGTGATGATGATGAACAATGATGGTGATGAGGAGGAGGATGATGACTATGATGATGATGATGAGGATGAGGGTGACAATGATGATGATGATGATGATGACCATGATGAAGCTAATGAGGATGAGGGTCATGATGATGATGATGCTGATGAGGATGATGATGATGATGATGATGATGCTGATGAGGATGAGGGTCATGATGATGATGATGCTGATGAGGATGATGATGATGATGATGATGATGAGGATGGGAGTGATGATGATGAACAATGATGGTGATGATGAGGAGGATGACGACTATGATGATGATGAAGATTAGGATGAGGGTGATGATGATGATGATGATGATGATGATGATGATGATGATGATGACAATGATGAAGCTGATGAGGATGAGGGTCATGATGATTATGATGCTGATGAGGATGAGGATGATGATGATGATGATGATGAGGTTGAGGATGAGGGTGATGATGATGATGATGATGAGGGTGATGATGATGATGATGATGATGATGATGATGATGATGAGGATGAGAGTGATGATGATGATGATGAGGATGAGGGTGATGATGAAGATGATGATGAACAATGATGGTGATGATGAGGAGGATGATGACTATGATGATGATGATGAGGATGAGGGTGATGATGATGATGATGATGATGAGGATGAGGATGATGAGGATGAGGATGAGGGTGATGATGCTGATGATGAGGATGAGGGTGATGATGATGATGATGATGATGAGGATGGTGATGATGATGAGGATGAGGGTGATAAACAATGA
This sequence comes from Pseudotsuga menziesii, assembly GCA_001517045.1. Taxonomy (NCBI): domain Eukaryota; kingdom Viridiplantae; phylum Streptophyta; class Pinopsida; order Pinales; family Pinaceae; genus Pseudotsuga; species Pseudotsuga menziesii. The sequence goes on along the minus strand of LPNX010344489.1, from coordinate 310,608 downwards.
TGATGAGGATGATGATGATGATGATGATGATGACCATGATGATGATGATGATGATGATGATGATGACCATGATGATGATGATGAGGATGAGAGTGATGAGGATGATGATGACGATGAGGGTGATGATGATGATGAGGATGAGGGTGGCGATGAAGATGATGATGAACAATGATGGTGATGATGAGGAGGATGATGATTATGATGATGATGATGATGAGGATGAGGGTGATGATGATGATGATGATGATGAGGATGAGGATGACGAGGATGAGGATGATGATGATTATGATGATGATGATGATGACCATGATGATGATGATGAGGATGAGGGTGATGATGATGAGGAGGAGGATGAGGGTGATGATGATGATGATGAGGATGATGATGGTGATGATGATGAGGATGAGGGTGATAAACAATGATGATGAGGATGAGGATGATGATGATGATGATGATGATGATGAGGGTGACCATGATGGTGATGATGAGGATGAGGGTAATGATGATGATGAGGATGAGGGTGACGATGAAGATGATGATGAACAATGATGGTGATGATGAGGAGGATGATGAGGAGGAGGAGGAGGAGGAGGATGAAGATGACGATGATGATGACGATGATGATGAACAATGATGATGATGAGGAGGACGAGGAGGATTATGACTATGATGATGATGATGAGGATGAGGGTGATGACGAGGAGGAGGATGAGGGTGATGATGATGATGATGATGATGAGGATGGTGATGATGATGAGGATGAGGGTGACGATGAAGATGATGATGAACAATGATGGTGATGATGAGGAGGATGATGACTATGATGATGATGATGAGGATGAGGGTGACGATGATGACGATGATGACCATGATGATGAATATGAGGAGCAGGAGGAGAATGAGGATGAGGATGATGATGACCATGATGATGATGATGAGGATGGTGATGATGATGATGATGATGACGATGAGGATGACGACGACGATGATGATGACGATGATGATGAACAATGATGATGAGGAGGAGGAGGAGGAGGATGATGACTATGATGATGATGATGAGGATGAGGGTGATTATGATGATGATGAGGATGAGGGTGGTGATGATGATGAGGATGAGGGTGATGAACAATGATGCATTAGGACAAAACCAAATTAGTTAATAAAAAACACATACGCGTTATAGCTTTATCATATTGCATATGCGATATGAATAAGCTATAACGCATATGCATTATTTTAAAATTAAAATAATTGGCGGGAATCAGGTTTGGCATTTGGTTCAGAAATAGCTTTGGAATATCAAACCTATTGGCTAGGACGAATAAACCAGGGCTATTGCTTGTATTTTAGAACTCTATCAATATGCTCAGTTTAGATGGCATGTTTTGATATGACATACACAATATTTTTTTATGAAAATCTAGGATATTGTAGAGTACGATCTTACGATTCTGAATATGTAATTTTTTCCTTCAAAACTATGTTTTTTTTATTTATAATTATTTTTTTAAATGACACACGTCAGTTTTAAAAAATACATACATCGATTGTTTGTTATATAACTTTGATTTCCATCACCATTTCCCAAAAAAACTATATGGTGCACTAGATGAGATCAAGCTCTACGATCTTATATTTAGAAATCAAGGATTTCATTAATTTTTTCCCCTAAAGTGTTGCACCCGCACATAAGGTTTTAATTTCAATCTTTTCTGACTTCAATAATTAATAATAAAAAAATAATTCATGAAAAATTCTGAATAAATAGTGTTGCATTTGGCCCATATGTCCTTTATATGTCTGCAAGATTTTATCCCAAATTGACATCATTTACCTCATATATTGCTGCACCCGCACAAACATATATGTTAAGATGTGCTGAAAATTTGAAAACCCACTTTCACGGAAACTAATTTTATAATCATTTACACACATTTTCTCTGCATAAATGCTATATATTATGAAAGCTGATTCAATTTCCTATCTTTTCTCTTTTTACTTCATCTTCAAATAAGTTAGGGAAGTACCCCTAATTGTCACCTAAAGTCATAGTTTTCCATTTATTATAGTATTATGTGGCATCTAAAGTGTCTTTAAAGGAGTTCATGATTGTGCATCAGCCCATATCTCACAGAAAATTTCTAGATGCCTTCCATCTCTACCAGGAAAACATTGAGATTGTGCACTAATCCAATATGTCAGCAAAGAGGTTTCATTCTAGATAAGTAGCAATGGAGAGTTGTATAACACCATGAGCTACTTACCCATCACATGCATATTAGCAGTATATTGTCATTAATGCAAACATTCTATCATGCACAATACATTAACTAAATATAAACAAATGCATAACAAAACAATATCATGAAATGACAATTGAATACTTATCTTTATTTGTTTCGTGGGTAGACTCCTTCTTGAGCCTTCAGCTTCATTGTCTTCTTCATTCATAATAGCATCGTTTCTTATCCAAATGTTAATATGGATAAGAGGTTCTTCAAGAATTGAGTCCTTCATATTCCTCATCGCTTGAGGGATCTTATTTGGATGGTGAGAGCGTGATCTTCAGTTGCTACCATCTTCTCTTGAGCTTCTTCTTCTTCCCAGAGTCTACTGAAAGTAATCACTTATTCCTCGCATGAATGAATTCCATGATCCTGGGAGGACATTCAAGATGGCTATCACTACTTATGCATTCTCCACTTCTGCTTCTACCATTTCAAGTTGTTCTGCATTCTGAATCTTCACATTCTTCAACTGTTTTCTCAAAGCCATCTTCTGCTTTATGTTCCTCCCTTCAAATAGCTTGATCAAGGAATCAAACATATCTTTTGGTGTCTTTAGGGAAGACACTTGTGGTATAAGGTGATCCGTGATTGAATCAACAATGATCTTCTTGGCCTTGACCAAGTTCTTCTTGTGTAAGGCTTTGAGCCTCATCTCCCTCTGAAACTGGAACCTCTCTACTCATATAGGTGTCCAAACCATTTTCTTCAGAGAGATCATATACTTCCATGCTTGGAAGTTGTCAACTTCACCAAGATTGTCATCAAGCTGATGTGATAGATCACTCTGAAATGAGAAGCTCAAATGAAAATAGCAAAAGATTAGATCTTACCGATTTGAGGTGTCCGTCCTGGTTATGGAGCTAGCTGATCTAGGGTTTGTGAGAAAAACCCTAATTTTCAAAACTTGGAATCTTTCAAATCTGATTGGATATAAAGATAGATTGCTTCAACTTGAGTTGTCCAATGTACTCATTTTCTGAAAACAGTGGAGGGAAGCTCCCGGAACAGAAAGCCCTAGTTTACGAATTTCTTTTGTAGAAATGTTTGTTACTGTTTCTATGATATCTTAGAAATTATTGCTCCTCTGTGTTTAAAATTTTTCACTGAGGTAATCTCACATGTCCCTGTTCCAACACCATAGGTTTCATCAGAATTTGTTTCACCAATTAGGATTTATGATCATTTTCCCAAGGTGACCAGTTATAGGACTGTTCAGAACATCGAAGTTGTACAGATTGCCATGTGTCACTGTTTCATCTTCTGGGTCTAAAATTCGGACCACAAAAAGTAAAATCCATGCCCTTTTTGGAAGATCTTCAAAAATTTAATTTGGACCTTGTAGCCCAAGATATAGCAATTCTCCCCAGGTGTCCTGTTTAGGGATGAATCCTGGAAGAGGTTTAAACCCTAACGTGGAGGGATCATATCTCCCAGAATAGAGTGAAGATGAGGCTGAATTTTGGATACAGTGTACAACAGGATTTTAGCTTCGACCTTTGCAATTTTCAGCTCCAGAGGCTTGTCCAATCCCGAGATATAGCGAATTTACCAAAACTTATCATATTTAGTATTTAGGGTTTTTTCAGCTCGAGGCCAAACTAGGGTTTGACTTTCCTGGAGTTTCACCCAACCAAAAATCTTGATCCAGGTCTCTAAAATTCTATTTTGATGAGGAGAGAAATCCTATGCTGGGCTCACTAAAAAATTCCTCTTCTGTAGAAAGCCCTAATTTCCCGCACCAAAAACAGAAAATGCTCGGAATCGAATTCCGCTTCGAGAGAAAGTTGCGCCCTTCAATGGAGAGTCAGCTTAGCATAATTTTGCTGATGGATTGTGGAGAGAGACCCAAAAAGTAAGAAGCCCTAGCTTCTGCAGCTGCACAATGTCTTCTTCTCAGGTTAGCTTTGATTCCATGTTAGATTTTTATCATTCAAGCTTAGCATTATGATCTTAGGATCTTTAACAGAGAGAATAACATGCACAACAATAAAACAAAAGAGACAAGAGACACAAAGAATTTTCCTTGGGGAAACCATAAAGGAGAAAACCCCACAACTTCCTCATAGATAGAATGAGCACCAATGCTAGCAGTAAAACCCGAAAACATAAATATGATCTCCACAGCTTCTGTCTTTCTCTCTCACTTGAGAGAACTTCTCCTCTCTCACTCATGCGCCCCAATGAGTGAGAGTGTGTGTGATAAATAGAGAGGCTCACTCTCTATTTATATTATTTCATTCACTTGAAACCCACAACAACATGTTAGCCTCACTTGATAATTACTTATTAGAGTCGACATCTCTAGGAGTGTCTAATAACCCTAGTGCCCCACAACTTGTGGGGACTTTGCCTCCTCTGACCAACAAGGAGGGTTATCTTTAACACAATGGTGGGGACTATTGCCCCAACTTACAATGCCTCACTTAGGGTCGACTTCTCTAGGATATTCTAATAACCCTAGGGCCCCACAACTGCGGGGACTTTAACCCTTGACAAATAGGAGGGTTACCCACAATGACTTGACATGACTTGTTTACATTATAGAAAATTCCCAGAATAAACATTGGGGTATTACATGACTCAAATACATTATAGACACATCCTAGAATAAACATCGGGGTACAATATATAAGATATACAGATGAATACATTTCGAAGCTACAATTACATCAGCGCTTCCTCTTAACTAGGAAGGTATTCTCTCGACACAATTTATCAGGACAAGTCTTCTTCTCTGTTTATGTGGATCATCATTGAATTCTCATCATCTTTATCTTCAAGTCATCTTCATCTTCAGGTCATCTTCATCTTCAATTCATCTTCATTTGGATTTGGATCATCACTCGATCTGGATCATCATCACTGGATCTAGATCATCACTCGATCTGGATCATCATCACTGGATCATCATCAAGTCTGGATCATCACTTGATCTGGATCATCATCAAGTCTAGATCATCACTTGATCTGGATCGTCACTGCTGGATCATCATCAAGTCTGGATCATCACTTGATCTGTATCGTCACTACTGGACCATCATCAAGTCTGGATCATCACTTGATCTAGATCATCATCACAGCTGGATCATCACTAAATCATCATCATCATTACTGCTTCTGCTATCTCAATCAAATGGTGCTATCTCTTCATTCTTCTTGTCATAGGAAGTTCTACAGAGCTAGCCCTATAGGCCTACCCTTCATGTAGGTCTTCATCAGCGCTTATATCTGACACTTAAGTCAGAATGGCCCACCCAGCTCTTGCATCTGACCTCATCTTGTCAGAAAGGAACACCCAACACTCACATCTAACCACATCTTGTCAGAAAGGCCCAGCATTCACATCTGACCATGTGTAAACACATCGCGCCAGAATGGCTCAGTGCTTACATCCAACCTCATCTTGTCGAAAAGGCTCTGCACTTACATCCGACCCCATCTTGTCAGAAAGGCACAGCACTCACATCTGACCATGTATAAACACATCGCGCCAGAATGGCTCAGCACTTATATCCGACCTCATCCTGTCAGAAAATATTTGCACTTACATTCGACCATGTGTAAACACATCGCATCAAAAGGGCTCTCAATCCCAGACTGAGGATTCCTGGTAACTGACCAGGTGCATCCATTCTCCCAGAGAATGGAATCAGCCCTTATATCTGATCAAGTGGGATACATCCCTCAATCACATCAGAATGACCATGCGCCACTCACATCTGATCATGTAAGACTACATCCTACAGTCATACCAGAATGTCCCTCAGTCCCAGACTGAGTATTCCTGGTAACTGACCAAGTGCCTCCATTCCAAGAATGGTATTCAGCCCTTACATATGATCATGTAGGAACCAATCCTACAGTCCTATCAGAATGGCTCAGCACTCACATCTGACATGGAAGGAACCTAAATCCTCTCAGCATGACAGAATGGCTCAGCCCTTACATTTGACCATGGAATTTGTCAACTTCACCAAGCTTGTCATCAAGCTGATGTGATAGATCACTTTGAAATGAGAACCTCAAATGAAAATAGCAAAAGATTAGATCTTACCGATTTGAGGTGTCCGTCCTAGTTCCAGAGCTGGCTAATCTAGGGTTTGTCAAAGAAACCCTAATTTTCAAAACTTAGAATCTTTTAGATTTGATTAGATAGAAAGATAGATCTCTTCAAGTTGAGCTGTCCAATGTACTCATTTTCTGAAAATAGTGGAGGGAAGCTCTCGGAACAGGAATCCCTAGTTTACCAATTTCTTCTGTAGAAATGTCTGTTGCTGTTTCTGTGATATCTCTGAAATTAATACCCCTCTATGTCTGAAACTTCGTATTGAAGTAACCTCGCATGTCCCTGTTCCAAAAACATAGGTTTCATCAGAATTGGTTTCACCAATTGGGACTTATGATCATTTTCCCAAGGTGACCTATTACAGGACTGTTCAGAACAACGAAGTTGTACAGACTGGAACGTGTCACTATTTCATCTTCTGGATCTTAATTTCGGGCCACAGAAAGTACAGTTCGTGCCCTTTCTGGAACATCTTCATAAATTTAATTTGGACATTTGTAGCCCAAGATATAGTAGTTATCCCCAGGTGTCCTGTTTAGGGATGAATCCTGGAAGAGGCTGGAATCCTAACTTGGAGGGATCTAATCTCCCAGAATAGAGCAAATATGAGGCTGAATTTTGGACACAGTGTACATAAAGATTGTATATTTGGCCTTTGCAATTTTCAGCTCCTAAGCCTTTTCCAATCCCGAGATATAGCGAATGTACCAAAACTTATCATATTTAGTATTTAGGGTTTTTCCAGCTCGGGGTCAAACTAGGGTTTGACTTTCCTAGAGTTTCACCCAACCAAAAATATTGATCCAGGTCTCTAAACTTCGATTTTTTATTAGGAGAGAAATCATATGCCGGGTTCACTAAAAAATTCATCTTCTGTAGAAAGCCCTAATTTCCCGCACCGAAAACTGAAAATGCTCGGAATCGAATTCCGCTTCGACAGAAAGATGCGCCCTTCAATGTAGAGTCAGCCTAGCATACATTTTCTGATGGATTGTAGAGAAAGACCCAAAAAGTAAGAAACCCTAGCTTTTGCAGCTACACAATGTCTTCTTCTTAGGTTAGCTCTGATTCCATGTTAGATTTTTATCATTCAAGCTTTGCCTTATGATCTTAGGATCTTTAACTGAGAGAATAACATGCACGACAATAAAACACAAGAGACAAGAGACACAAAGAATTTTCCTTGGGGAAACCATAAAGGAGAAAACCTCACAACTTCCTCATAGATAGAATGAGCACCAATGGCAGCAGTAAAACTCGAAAACATAAATATGATCTCCATAGCTTCTGTCTTTCTCTCTCACTTGAGAGAACTTCTCCTCTCTCACTCATGCGCCCCAATGAGTGAGTGTGTGTGTGATAAATAGAGAGGCTCATTCTCTATATATATTCTTTCGTTCACTTGAAACCCACTCCAACATGCCAGCCTCACTTAATAATTACTTACTAGAGCCGACATCTCTAGGAGTGTCTAATAACCCTAGTGCCCCACAACTTGTGGGGACTTTGCCTCCTCCGACCAACAAGGAGGGTTATCCTTAACACAATAGTGGGGACTATTGCCCCGACTTACAATGACTCACCTAGGGTCGTCTTCTCTAGGATAGTATAATAACCCTAGGGCCCCACAACTGCGGGGACTTTAACCCTTGACAAATAGGAGGGTTACCCACAATGACTTGACATGACTTGTTTACATTATAGAAAATTCCCAGAATAAACATCGGGGTATGACATGACTCAAATACATTACAGACACATCCCAGAATAATCATCGGGGTACAATACATAAGATATACGGATGAATACATTCCGAAGTTACAATTACATCAACATCCCTAAGGGTAATGCCCAATGAAGCTCCAGGGTCAACCACAACAAAAGGGATGACCACCATATTTAGGGATGAGGACAAGCATAAGACTTCAAGGAAGGACTAGTGGTATGAAAAGGGCTTTCCGGGTAGACATCCCGACAAAAGTATGATGCGCCTTAGGGAATTTGGATGAGGATCCAAATCTAGGATGTTCAATCCTCATAGGTGCCCAAGAAGATATAAGGAGGAAATACAGAGCATAGGTGAGAAGAAACATAAATTCGAAGAAAAAGAAGAGTCGTCCAACAGTGGAATAAACCGGTTGTTAAAAATTGACAAGAAGAGACAGGGACAGGTAATTTGATATATTTGTTAGAGATTTCTTGAGGACAAGCGATTTCAAGTGGGGAGGACTGTAATGTCCTCTTTTAATTAAATCACCAGAGACACCCATTAACCTATTTTTATTCCCATAGGTTCGAGCAGGTATTAAAGAAAAGGGAATAATTGAGGACTAATATCACTAAGAGCAAAAATGAACATCAATTCGGTATTATTAAGTCATCAGTATAGTAAAGAAGGTCATCAGAGTTAATATCATAAAGCATGCAGAGCATGCATGCCTTATTTATTCAGTTCTAAAGTCAACGAGAAATTAGAATTGCATGCATGCTAAATTAAAGCGCAAACCCTAAAAGTGACATGCAAACCCTAAAAGTACATGCTAAAGCTATATAAGAAGGGTCATTGAACCAAAGGGATTATCTATGATTATTATTGTTGAGTTTGGTTTCTAAAGCAGCAGCAGGTGCCACAGCAACAACTTGGGGTTGGAGATGAAGGTCTTCAGCTAAGAAGGGGTTTCGCCAGCGAAATCTATCTCCCCTAATCACTTCATGATAAATCATCTAGGTCTATCATTAGTTATTCACCATATTCATTCATCTTCAGTGATCTAGCACATAGAGAGAGATTTATTGCAGGTTCCCTTTTTGCAGTTGGGGAACACCTGGAAATCCTCAGAATAATTCGTTGGGACTTAGAATCTCAGTCTTTCCTCTGCATGTCATCACTATATTTCTCAGCATACTCATCACACCATGTTGGGTGATTATTAGTCCATGTTTGTGTATCCGGAGCAGCTAGCAGCAAAAACGTAAGAGAGGGGGATGTGACCTTCTTGGTAGAAGAACAATTCGCTAGGTGCCTTAGAGGAGTCAAAACCTATGCATGAGACTCCTTATCTCTTCGAGAGGCCTAGGCCATCGCTCCTACAAAGTTTCGGCAGCAACAGACTACTCCCTCAAAAATGACAAGATCATCAAAGGGAGGGCACTCTTTTAGTTGGGCATCAAATCTAGGAGAGGAGCACTATTATCTTATCTTTCTGATATAACCTACATGCATCTTATCTGTTGGTAGTCTATCAACATTATTATCAGTGGTATGTGTATCTCTTCTTACTCAAGTCTTTGCCCTATTATCTCTCTAGATTAGCTATTTTTTAGGGCCATTTGGCACGACACTTTGCATGCACATTTTATTCATCTTTCCAACAACATTTGAGTATTTGAACAACAAATATATTACCAATGTACAATAGAATAACAGTTGGGATATTACACCTGGGGGGCCTCGTGGTAGTTTTTGATCGCTGCAATGGCAATTTGTTTGTTCCTAATTACAATATTATGGCGCATAATGAAGAAAAATTCAAACCTATTTCACCTTGGTCATATTACTACAATTTAGAACATGACAATACTCTCTCTCTCTCTCTCTCTCTCTCTGTCGTCATGGTGGTGGGGTGATGGGAAGCTACAAGCATTGAGATGGAACAAACACGATGGTTGTGGATTATGTTTCCCAATAGGTACTCGCCCAATTGGAAGAGTTTTCTTTTGGTCCTATGTGTTTTATCTTAGCAATTTTTTTGAATTTATGGACACCATTATCCTTGTTCTAAAAAATAGGCCCTTAACCTTTCTTCATGTTTATCACCATGCAATGGTGGTGGTAATGTGGTTCCTATGGTTGGACTATTCACAACCCATGCATGTGATTGCATTGATTACAAATGCATTAATGCATATTATCTTCTGTGTAGCATTGGGATCCAACCTCCATGGAAGAAAATTCTCACAAATTGCCAGATTGTGTAGTTCTTGTTCAGTTTCCTAGTTTCTATTGGGTTTATGTGGCTACATTTCAGTGTTTTAGTGGGGATGGGTATGCTAGCATGGGATCTTGGATTTTTAATAATGTGTTCAATGCATTTGTGCTGGTACCTTTTTTCAACATCCATCGGTAGCAATATAGGAAAGTTATAGGGAGGGCAAGTGTAGAAAGGAAGGTGGAGAGACAACCGGGCTTTGGAAATCTTCACGGTGGTGTGTGTTGTATATGGCTAGTTCTTGACCCTCCATTTCAAAAAATTGATCATATGAACTTGTGGTCTTGTGGCAAAGTGGAGAATTAGTCTAACACAGGTCTCAAACCCCATCCCCAGGCTTGTGGCAACCCTTAACCATAATTACATGTTTACTAAGCACCCACTTCTTCACCAATTTGCTAGAGTTCCAATCTACTTGAAGAGGGCCAAATTTCCATCATGGCTATTATAGGTAGCTTATTGATTTCATTATGATGTACTGTCTACTTAAAGAGGGCCAAATTTCCATCATGGATGTTATACGTGACTTATTGATTTCATTTTGATGTACCGGTTGCACAGATTTATTTCTCCTAATTATTTTCTAAAATGGTTGACAAGTCTTTTTGCATAAATGTCAACAGTGGGATATACAAGAGTGAAACAATAATCAAACAGTTGACAATGGAAGAGAATCAAAAGGGTCAAGAAAGTTCACAGGATAAGGGTGGGAAAAAAAATTCCATGTTTCTCTCAATTTTAAATTAATTCTCCATCTAGGCCTGAACATATAGATCTGGTTCAACACTTGCTTAGTAATAATAATGGAAATAGTCCCCACTCTCTGATTAAAACAAGCTTTCCAGCAAGCCAATCGATATAGTCTATGGAGATGCAGATCAATGCAAAGATTAAAGTCAATATAAGAAAACTAGAAACATAAGAAGCCTATACAGGGCTAGTAAAGAAGATTGGCGTGAGAAGGCCTGGGAAGGAAAAGAGAAGAGATCAAGCTCTATCAGAGGAATTATCTTGTTATTATAATTATTTCAGGGATTTTCAGTCTTCTAAGACAACTTTTGATTCAGCCAGCGAAGAGGCCAGAGCTGATTCTTTTGATTCAACCTTGAGACGTACTATCAGTACTCCAAGAGTTAGAAAGCTTACACACTTGGACTTAGATGAGTTGAAAGGGCATTTGGATATGGGATTTGGTTTCAACTCTGAAGAAATGCCTAAGCTCTCAAATACCTTGCCTTATTTGGAGTTATGTTATGCAATCGGCTAGAAGTTTCAAGATGACCACCATAAGAAATCCTCTCGTATGTATATTCTTGATAACATGGATTCCCAAAACAGTGAAGGTTCTGCACAATCTCTTATTGCCAACTGGAATATCTCCAGTCTTGGTCAGTAATTAAATCTTTTCTTTATGTAGGTATTTGAAATATCCATGTAAAGTTAGGATCTGTGTTGACTAACTATGTTTCTAGACCAAATGGGCCTACCAAACTGAAGATTATCAACAAAAGACGTTCTTCTTTCTTTATTGCAAAGTTTGTTTATTCTTTGCTTTACCCATCTAAATGTATAGGTGTAACCAAGAGGTTATATAAAAGGCATAAGACTAAGAAGCTCTCTGTATATTTATGGGATTTCACTACTTACCCGACCATTTGCATCGATCAGACGACCTGGCTCGCGTGAGCGGTCACATCCGACATTGCCGGTCGTCCGATCCGTGCAAATAGTCGGGTAAGTAGGTTACTGCATATTTATGTGTTTCAGGAGACCATCCCCAACAAGTGAATGAACGATTGAAAGTTTGGGCCCAAGATGTGGCCTGTACGGTTCATCTTTGCAACCGATACCAAAAACAAAAGCAAAAACTCTATTTGAACGATTGAAAGTTTGGGCCCAAGATGTGGCCTGTACGGTTCATCTTTGCAACTGATACCCAAAAGCAAAAGCAAAAACTCTGTCTGAGGATTGATCTGTGAGAGCGTATGTTATATATAGGCAAAAGCAAAAACTCTATTTGAGGATTGATTTGTGAGAGCTTGTCATATATAAGCTCTAGCATAGGCTCTTCTTTTTTGATAAAATAATATTCATAGAATTTCA
>LPNX010344489.1:283366-295642 GCA_001517045.1 Pseudotsuga menziesii | reverse complement strand
ACATTATAAATGGAAGTCAAATGATCTTCATCAAATATCAGAAATTGTATCACACAGCTGCAACAGCTTGCACAGATGGCTCATAAAATAGTAATCACAGCGATACCTACATGTTTTATTTTAATGTTAATGGTGATAGTTGAAGCCTCATCATTTTCAATTGCTCCAACTACAGCTAGTGTTGGTTATGAAGAAGAAGGCTCTATACCAGGGGTGCCAATAGAGGGTCCGGTTCCACCGCCAGTGGGCTCTTTTATTCCCTCCCCACCACCACTACCTTATAGTTCTCCATTGGGTGAGCTTGAAAAAGGTTCTCTAGTAGATGGTGTGCCAATGGAGGGTCCAGTTTCACCACCCTTGGGTTCTTCTACTCCACCGCCAGAGGGTTCTTCTACTCCACCGCCAGTGGATACGCCAGAGGGTTCTTCTACTCCATCGCCAGTGATTTCTTCTTCTCCACCGCCAGTGGATTCACCAGTGGGTTCTTTGACTCCATCGCCAGAGGGTTCTTCTACTCCACCGCCAGAGGGTTCTTGAGTGGCGGGTGAGCTTGAAAAGGGTCCGGTTCCACCACCACAATTCTCATTGCATTAATGACGATCCCTTTTGTCATCGACCACCACAATTCTCATTGCATTAATGGCGATCCCTTTTGTCATCCACCACCACAACCATCGCTCTCTTGAATCTAATTTCATCTCAAGTCAATGGATCAACATTCATCTCTATTTACTTAAATAAACTTTGAAGAATTTTGTTGGTTTCAAATAAATATTATATTTTTCTGGATTCCTATTTTTCTTCATTCTTTCTGTGCTTTGAGATTAATTAGTGACTTTAATTATTTTTTATTATCTCAATTATGGTATTGGTATTAGTTAACAAAGAAATGTTTAAAAAACTCATATTCTTGAGTTAGAGCAACATTCAATTTATTCATACAAAGTTTTTTTTTTATTGATTTTTTTTTACTTTTGAAAATAGTTGTTATTAATGTGGGTGTAGGCAATATGCATGATTTTTTGTATTTTACTAATGGATAACAATGTAACATTCAAAATCGAAAGTGTCATTAATCTTGTATTTTATAAATGAATAATAATGTAACATTCAAAAGAGATAGTGTCATCAATCTATTTTCGGTAGAGTATTTGTTTTTATAATTCTTAAGTTTGGCTCTTGTAATAGTGTCATTAATCTTGTATTTCATAATGTAACATTCAAAAGAGAGTGTCATGAATCTATTTTCGGTAGAGTATTTGTTTTTATAATTCTTAAGTTTGGCTCTTGTAACACTCTCTTAAAGAATTTAATGTACATTGATATTAAATATCTATTTTTTTTTAATTTTTAAATAAATATAATTGCACAAGTATTTCACTTATATAAATATGGTATGACAATTAAAACTAGAAAGTAAATAATTGAAATATAATTAATTAGTTGCTGTGTTTTTGACATTTTAATACATTTTATGGTTTAATGGTCTAAAATTATCAAATGACATGTTGAGTGAGTATCCTACAACTTGATCAAAATTATATAAGTTTTATATTTGTAAGAATATTGTGAAGTGTAACTTATTATTTTCTTGTTATACATTACTTTTTGGTGAGTTAATAACATTCTCTATCATAAATAAACAAATGCTTTCACTATTGTAATTGTGATAAGAATTATAAACATGAAGATGAGCATATATCTTAATAGTTATTCTTGTTATTTTAATCAAGTGCATAATAGTTATTAGACATGCATAAATAATGTTTACTTAGGCTTACATATTTTACAATCATTTTTCATTCATTTACTTTTAATAGGATAATATTCCCTTAAAATGCACATATTATTGTACTTAGTACCATGAATATGAGAGATTTATTGGTGTAATTATCATGTGTAAATATCACTCTTCACTAATATGTAATTAACTATCCTTTTGTTATACATGATTTTAAGTTAAGATTCACAAATTCCTACTATGCAATGCTCATAATCATGCATATTATCACAACATTTCAATAGCAAGTTCTTTCCTTTGGGATTTCAGTTTATTATATTACCTATTGTATCCTTTTTTGTTTACTACATCACTATGTGTACATCCTTTTGTGTGTATGTGTGCCTGTGTGAGAGAGATTTTTTGCATAATTATTTGTACTACCGATTGGTTACATAAAGTTCCTATTTTCCTAGATATCTATACATAGGTAATCCACTTGATTCCTAAGAGGTTAAATAATTCTTAGTATAACATGAATGATTGTTTTTGCATAATTATTTGTACAACGAACTGGTTACATAACTTCCTATTTTCCTAGGTATCTATACATTGGTAATCCACTTGATTCCTAAGAGGTTACATAATTATTAGTATAGCATGAATGATTGATTTTGTCTTTATCCCTTCATATGTTTTTTATATGGAGATCTTTTTTTATATGGAACTCACCTTTGGGCATTGCCTTCAATATTTGAAAAGTTTCTATATATTTCTCAACTTTTAGATTTTTCATAAAAACATGAGTAATTTGGACAGTATTTGACTAATCCCAACTTGTCATATATTTGGACAAAGGATTGGGTGAACTTTCAATGATAACGCACATGTCCCTCGTTGTCTACTCTATTCCCGAGTGTTTCATTCTTTTCAGTGCATGGGACTACTCCCTAAGGTAGTAGTCTACGAATTCGACGATTTGAGATGGAATACAATTGTCGTCATAGATTTCTGGGTCAAATTGTCTTTCGAACACACGTTGATCTTCGGTTCATCTTCCCTGCTCTCGCTCACCAGAAAGGAGGGCTCCATTCAATTAACGCTCTTCATCGAAAAAAATGGAAAGTTTCTAAAGTCAATTCATGGTTGGTCATCACGTTTCGACGCCACCCACTGCATCATGAATTCAATGCATTCAACACGCACTCGTTTCAAACTTACAGGGTTACCCATTGAACTCAACAAACTCCTCAGCCTTTGTTTCCCCTGATTTTATCCTCCAAATTCAAGAATACAACGGATACGTTTCATTGGTATGTGCGCTTCTATTTTTATCAAGGATCTGAAACAAGATTTTGAACAGTAAGTTATGTAACGAATTTGAAAAAGGAAGAGACTGGAAAAGCACACCTTTCATTTTTGTAACTTGTTCAATGTGAGGTGTGCCCAAAGTGTTTGGTTGCTATGTCCTATGGGGATACATATGTCTTGTATGTGTGGGATATGTATGGTCCCTATGAGCTTTTGGGTATGACCACTAGTTGTTGCTAAGTCTTCGGAGCTATGACTTGGCTGGAAATGAGGAAATGATCAATGCTTATGGGATTCTATCAAAACCTTAAATTGTAAATACATGCCCCTCCTTTTCTCTGCTTATAGGCCCGACATACGAAAAAAAAGATGCCTAGTTATTTGTGCCATCTTCAAGTATTTAAATTACATTTGGAACAAGATGCATAATCTGTTGATTCACTCAGAAACCATTTAGACTTCGCAGTCTGTTTGTCCACATTTTACAATATTGATTCTTGTGAAGTGTCCAGGTCATCAACAATTAGGAGTGCAACAGTAGCATAAGTCAAATAAATAGAAATCCTTTTAAAGTTAAATTTCATAACATGTACATAAGAATTTGAAACTCGTTTAAGTTCTGTAACTTCAGGCATCTAAGCTGACATGTCATGAAGAAGAATTAAAAAAATAATTCTTTCGATCTGCATACTCAGGCCCAACACACCTGAAACCGATTTTAAGTTTTAAATAATAAATGTTAATAAATGAGCTCTTTTAAATGTTGGATGACTGAAAAAAAATGAGCTACTAAAATCATTTGATGAATATTAATTAATGTGACTAATCCCACTTGCAAACCAACAAAAACACTTTCGGGTACCCTAAAATCATACTAGCCACAAATATGTTGTCTCTCTGACTTGGTACATAGCCTGGTTTTCCTGATGTATTCCACCAAAATATTAGAATTGGTTCACTCAATGCCTGATTTCGCAATGGTTTTATTCTTAAACTTGACCAGGGATATAATATACTGGACTGCACAACATCCCACAATTACCCAGTTTCAATGGAGCAACACAAGCACCTGATGTAATGTCCTCTTTTAATTAAATCACCAGAGACACCCGTTAACCTATTTTTATTCCCATAGGTTCGAGCAGGTATTAAAGAAAAGGGAATAACTTAGGACTAATATCACTGGGAGCAAAAATGAACATCAATTTAGTATTATTAAGTCATCCGTATAGAAAAGAAGACCATCAGTGTTAATATCATAAAGCATGCAGAGCATGCATGACGTATTTCTTCAGTCTTAAAGTTCTTAACAGAGAGAGATTTATTGCAGGTTCACGTTTTGCAGCTGGTGAGTAGTTGGAAATCCTTAGAATAATTCGGTGGGACTCAGAATCTTATTCTTTCATCCACATGTCATCACTATCTTTCTCAGTAAACTGATCACACCGTACTGGGTGATTATCAGTCCATTGTTTGCATATCCAAAGCATCTAGCAACAAAAACGTAAGAGAGGGGGACGCGACCTTCTTGGTGACAAAACAATTTGCTAGGTGCCTTGGAGGAGTCAAATCCTGTGCATGAGACTCCTTATCTCTCCGGGAGGCCTAGACCATCGTTCCTACAAAGTTTCAGCAGAAACAGACCACACCTCCCTCAAAAAATTCAAGATCATCAGAAGGAGGGAACTCTTTTAGCTGGGTGTCAAATTCACGAGAGGAGCACTATTATCTTATCTTTCCTATATAACCTGCATTCATCTTATCTATTCGAATTCTATAAGCATTATTATCAATGGTATCTGTATCTCTTCTTACTCAAGTCTTCTCCCTATTATCTCTCCAGATTAGCTATTTTTAGGGTCATTTGGCACGACACTTTGCATGCACATTTTATTCATCTTTCCAGCACCATTTGAGTATCTGAACAACAAATATATTACCAAAGTACAATAGAATATCAGTTAGGATACTACAATGGTATAAGAGCATGTTCCTTGCCAACTGTGGGCTTGAACATGAAAAGTAAATCAATTCCGAAGAAGATACTTTTGTAACTTATAGAAATAGGAAGCCTTAGATACACAAAGGATTTGGAATTTGAAGATATTCGGTTAGAGGATACAAGTTATGACATGGAACCAACAAGAGTACACTCTGACAGAGGAAAGGGAACAGGGGAAGAGGAAAACGGGTTGGAATTTCATAACATAGTTAGTGCAGTAAATGACCTATCTAAAGGGCAGAAAAAAGTATTGCATGTCATAAACAAGTTGGCTCTTAATCTAGAACAATCTACCTCTTTCACAAGTGGATAGAGGATCTACCAGTAGTAGCGGGAAACATGTATACACTAATATGCAAAACACTCCCCACATATACAACAAACCATCCAGACCTACTATGCCTCACTTTCTGGAGAATGTCGTTGCAGGACTAGTCATGCCAGCAGAACCTAGTGAACCATTTGGGGCTTATTTACAGGAATACATGGATTTGGAAGATGAGTTCCATTCATAGTGTGTCATTCTCGGACTTCTGCAATATGAAAAGTAGGAACCAACCTAGGAACTTTCACAGAGGGTTTACTCAGAACTATGAATTACAGAAAACTGTGGGTAGGTTGACCATTCCTAATTTTGATGGGACATCCAGTTGTTTAGCCAGAATTTGGGTATAGAAGTTGGACACCTACTTCCAACTTAACCCCATAACGGAGACATATGCAATCAAGTTGAGTACTTTACATTTAGATGGGCAAGCACATGAGTGGTGGTACCACGGACTGGTGACACTAGGTCACAACACTATCACCTCACACAATGACATCACACAAAGGCTCATGGAGTGCTTTGATAAGAAGGACCCAAAGATTCATTTTAGGGAGCTAGCCCAACTCAAGCAGACAAGCAATGCAGAGACCTTCATATCTGAATTCCAGAGAGTTGTCGTTATGGTATCTCACATGTTAAAGAGTCGGCTGATTATGTTATTTATGGAGGCACTAGCCAAGCCAATCCATGGATGGGTGAAGGATTACAAGCCAATTAATCTATAAGATGTTATCAGTAGGACTCGAGACCTACAAGATTATGTGCCCAAGAACAAACCTCCACACAAACCTACCAATCTGCTAGAAAACAAGGAAAAAACAGTCCCATGAAAGGAATGGTTGAACGAGGACACACGACGAGATTTAAGAAGGAAGATCTTATGTTTCAATTGCAAAGAACCTTGGGTACTCGACCATAGATGTATGGGTAAAGGGAAGGTACACCTCATCGAAGTACTTCCAGATAGTAGTGAGGAAGATGAATTGGAGCAGAAACAGGATGGAGAACTACATAGTACAGAATTGGAATAGTTGCCACAAAGAGAAACTATTGCTACTCTCATAGGAGTCCCCACCTTCCATACTATCAGGATTAGGGGAAGTATCCAAGGACAATGTGCCATTGCTTTGATTGATGGTGGGGCCACCCACAACTTTATAGATGCCTCTTGGGTAGAGAGGAAAATATTTCCCACCAAGGACTTTCAGGGCTTTACCATTGTCATGGATGGAAATCATAGGATGAAATGCACACAGAGGATACCTCATTTACAGGTACAACTTGGGAATTACACATTGGTGTACGCTTTTTATGTGGTAGATGTGCCAAACATGAGCATTGTTTTGGGAGTACAATGGCTGTACTCAATTGGGAAATACTCAACCAATTACCAAACATTAGAGATGGAGTTCCTGGCACCAGATGGGAAAAGGGTATCCCTTGTTAGATTTTTATCATTCAAGCTTAGCATTATGATCTTAGGATCTTTAACTGAGAGAATAACATGCACATCAATAAAACACAAGAGACAAGTGACACAAAGAATTTTCCTCGGGGAAACCATAAAGGAGAAAACCCCACAACTTCCTCAGAGATAGAATGAGCACCAACAACAGCAGTAAAACCCAAAAACATAAAGATGATCTCCACAGCTTTTGTCTTTCTCTCTCACTTGAGAGAACTTCTCCTCTCTCACTCATGCACCCCAATGAGTGAGTGTGTGTGTGATAAATAGATAGGCTCACTCTCTATTTATATTCTTTTGATCACTAGAAACCCACTCCAACATGTCGGCCTCACTTAATAATTACTTACTAGAGCTGAAATCTCTAGGAGTGTCTAATAACCCTAGTGCCCCACAACTTGTGGGGACTTTGCCTCCTCCGACCAACAAGGAGGGTTATCCTTAACACAACAGTGGGGACTATTTCCCCAACTTACAATAACTCACATAGGGGTGACTTCTCTAGGATAGTCTAATAACCCTAGGGCCCCACAACTGCGTGGACTTTAACCCTTGACAAATAGGAGGGTTACCCACAATGACTTGACATGACTTGTTTACATTATAGAAACTTCTTGGAATAAACATCGGGGTATGACATGACTCAAATACATTACAACCACATCCCAGAATAAACATCGGGGTACAATACATAAGATATGCGGATGAATACATTCCGAAGTTACAATCACATCAACACTCCCTCTTAACTAGGAAGGTATTCTCTCGACACAATTTATCAGCACAAGTCTTCTTCTCTGTATTATGTGGATCATCATTGAGTTCTCGTCATCTTCATTTGGATTTGGATCATCATCATTGGATCGATATCATCACTCGATCTGGATCATCAAGTCTGGATCATCACTTGATCTGGATAATCATCAAGTCTAGATCATCACTTGATCTGGATCATCACTGCTGGATCATCACTTGATCTGGATCGTCACTACTGGATCATCATCAAGTCTGGATCATCACTCGATCTAGATCGTCACTACTGGATCATCACTTGATCTAGATCATCATCACAGTTGGATCATCACTGAATCATCATCATCATTACTGCTTCTGCTATCTCAATCAAATGGTGCTATCTCTTCATTCTTCTCGTCACAGGAAGTTCTACAGAGCTATCCCTGTAGGCCTACCCTTCATGTAGGTCTTCATCAGCACTTATATCTGACACTTAAGTCAGAATGGCCTGCCCAGCTCTTACATATGACCTCATCTTGCCAGAAAGGCACGCCCAGCACTCACATCTAACCACATCTTGTCAGAAAGGCCCAGCACTCACATTTGACCATGCGTAAACACACCACGCCAGAATGGCTCAGTGCTTACATCCGACCTCATCTTGTCGAAAAGGATCTGTACTTACATCTAACCCCATCTTGTCAGAAAGGCACAACACTCACATCTGACCATGTGTAAACACATCGCGCCAGAATGGCTCAGCACTTATATCCGACCTCATCATGTCAGAAAGGCTCTGCACTTATATTCGACCATGTGTAAACACATCGCATCGAAAGGGCTCTCATTCCTAGACTAAGGATTCCTGGTAACTGACCAAGTGCCTCCATTCTCCCAGAGAATGGCATCAGCACTTATATTTGATCAAGTGGGATACATCCCTCAATCACATCAAAATGGCCATGCGCTCACATATGATCATGTAAGACTACATCCTACAGTCATACCGAAACGACCCTCAGTCCTAGACTGAGTATTCCTAGTAATTGACCAGATGCCTTCATTCCAAGAATGGAATTCATCCCTTACATCTAATCATGTAGGAACCAATCCTACAATCATATCAGAATGGCTCGGCACTCACATTTGACATGGGAGGAACCTAAATCCTCTCACTATGACAGAATGGCTCAACCCTTACATCTGACCATGGAAGGAACTTAATCCTCTCCCATGTCAGAATGGCTAGGTCTCATCATTTCCCCTTAGAGGGAACCTCAATCTCGAGAACACCAAGCTTCTCCCTGAAGTACTCAAACTTCACTTTGGCCATTTCTAGCATAGAATCACATCAGGGTTGATTACGTCCAAGGATAACCTGCGAGCTTCGCCAGGACTTATGCTTGGACAACTTATCTCATCAGCTATGCTAGAAATCATTCTTTCAAGAGATTTTGATCTGGATCACTGCTCCTCTCTGCATCATACAAAAGTGCAAGTTAGATCAACCAAATCAAATAGTAGTTTTCAAAAGAAACATACTACCTCCCAAATAGCAAGTGGCAACATCTTTTGCCTCAGCTGTAATCAGCGCCATGCAGGACTCCATCATGCCAAACCAAGATATCACACTTGATCCCATACTCAACTGTACCCTTCAGGTACCTCACTGCATGCTTTGCAACCATCAGGTGAACATGTCTCAATGTGTTCATAGCAAAGCAAATATCTGGTCTTGTATTCGTCAGGTACATCAAGGAACAAATCATCTAACGATACATTGTGGAATCAACCGTCTCTGATGAAGCAACAATGAATAGCTTCAGCTTCGATGCCATAGGTGTGGTCATGGCCTTGCCGTCCATCATCCTGAACCTCTTCAGGATCTCTACTGCATACTTCCCTTGTCCACACCTCCATGCCTAGAACGTAGTGCATCGACACATAACAAAAGCATCACTGGTCTTCCGCCTTCAACCTTGAAGCAAAGGTTGGAATCCTCTTTACTCTTAGTAAATCCTAGAGTCATCAGTAATCTATCCATCCTGTCATACCATGTCGAACCTCGGGATCGTCTACAGTCACTCCCTCTGAAGTGAAGCATCATACTCCCTCTGTCTTCTGTACTCTATGCACTGAAACATTCTGTACCGGAGTGACAAGTAGCTTCCTCTCCTACTAAAATTCTATGTATCCATATAGGATCATTGGATACCAAGATCCTCTATCTTGAACTTTTTCAAAAATTCTTCTCGTACCCATCTGAGAGCTTGTCATCCTCTATAGAATTTCATCTTCAACTTTGTAGCAAAGGTTCAGGTCTTCATCAAGCTCCTCATGTATGTGTTATCCCATGGGTGTCTTCTGAGCTCGTACAAGGCCTTCTTTCATTTGCACACATGATTCTTCTTGTCATGTGTATTTCTAGTGGCTACAAATGTCTCTTCGTAGTCTATGCCTCGTGCTACGAATATTGCCTTGTATCCCATGATGTTTCCATCTACTGCATGATGGAACTATGAACTGCAACCTATACATGATTCTTCTTGAACTGGTCTTCCCTTTCTTCTTGGTTACTTCTTCATGGCTGGAAGGTTCTACTTTAATGATGTCGCTGCATTCGTCATATTATTTTTCATCTTGTACTGTAGTTACTTGTTCTTCGGAACAAGTCTCATTCTTCTTTTCTTGTAGGCGATGCGATCTTTCCTACAAGTCAAATGCAGTTGTATGGTTATAAACATTTCATAAGGTATATTCATAATGAAAAATTCTTATGCATAACTATATGATCATGCAACTACTTTAGCCAATACAACATCCATCCATATGGGCGCTCGCACGAAGTTGATTCCACTTTTTGGCGCCACTTAAGAAATCAGAAACGCACTTCCAAAGTGTAAATCAAGAACGCATATGCGTTATTGATGGTACGTTCGGAATAACCCGAGCCCAAACACAAGGCTAAGGTTCGTGAAAATGTATTGCGTATGCGATATATCGCATATGCGTTTTGTAAAGGTTAAATATCGCATATGCGATATATCGCAAGTGCGATAAATCGCATATGCATTTTGTAAATGTTGAATATCGCATATACGATATATCGCTATATAGGATAGAAAATTATTGTTGGAAGGATTGTCAAATGATCACAATGGATGTGGAAGAAATATCCAAAGGAATTTCATTCCTTTAAGACCCAAAGGGTGTAGAAATTAAAATTATATTTTGTATCGCTTGTGAGCAATCACAACACAATTCCGTGTAATATGGATAAATGGCACTAGTTTTATAGTGAATGTTTAACGACTTGAACTAATAGGAGAGAAACTTATTTTTCTTCAGTTCATTCAAACTATAATAAAAATAATAGGAAATCAAAATTATATTATGGCTGCGGACTTCAACATGATCACTAACCTAGAAAAAAAGGAGGTATTAGGTGTCTAGAGAATGATAGTGCCCCTTTCAAAGACACGGTTCAAGTTTTAAAACTAGTAAACTACATTGATAAAGTTAATGGAGTTCACACATGAAATAACAAACAACCTGGAAATCACTAGGTTTCTTCTTGTTTGGAAAGGTTCCTAATATTTGAAATATCAATGATCCATGGCTTGACTATGGAAGCCTCTATTCACCATGTGTAGGCTTTAATCATTGTCTAGCTAACTTCAAGATTGACTTGGGATAGATGACTAAAAATAGACCATTTATATTTGAGAATTTTTTTTCTTGATCATATAGGAATCAAAATCAATATATTTAAATGGTGGCAAGAAGCATACATAACGAGGGGGGTCTTAAGTATTATTTTCAACAAAGACTAAAAAATCTCAAAATAGGCTGAAAATATATAACTAGGAAATATTTGGGAACATATTTGTATCTAAAAGAGAGCTAGAAGATAAAATGGAATGGCTTTAACAATATATGATCACGGAGGGAAGTTTAGGACAAATTAATAAGGAATAAATGGATCTAAGGACCCAATTAGGAATTAGAGAATGGAAAGAAGACACCTCGTTGAGGTAGAAATATAGAGTCTGGTTGCTAAAAAAGGGGCCAAAAACAATAGATTCTTTCACAACTCTATTATACAACATCATAAACACGATAAAATAGCCTCCTTCCAAAGAATTCAAGAAAACAACCTCACTAAATGGAAATACATTGAACATGAGCTAAGTAATTTATAATCCACCTTGATCACCGATCTAGAAGGAGAGAACATGCAACACATTATTTAGGTTACTTAGCACATAACCACATTGGTTAGTGAGGAGCATAATGACTAAATAATAAGGAAAATAACAATGGATGAGATGGAGCAAGAGGTCATGGAAATGCCTACAGGAAAATATCCATGACTTGTTCACCACATATTTTTTTCATCACTGTTAGAAGATACTCAAGAATGAAGTTTAGGAAGTGGTATAAGAAGTTAAGAGATTAGTAAGGGTCCTATCCACCTTTAATCCAACATTTATTATATTTATTTCCCAAAGAGGGTCATGCCAACACTCCCGCTAATTTATGCCCAATATTGCTTTGCAATTTCATTTACAATATCATCAGAAAGTTATTTCCAATAGACTTAGCGCTCCCATGACTCAGCTAAGTTCAATTGAACAAATGGGATATGTAGAAGGTCAGAATATATTGGATGGAATCATAATAAAACATGAATTCATCCACTCCCTCGAGGCAAC
>LPNX010344489.1:254657-276872 GCA_001517045.1 Pseudotsuga menziesii | reverse complement strand
CATACCTTGGTAACCCTAGTTGGAGCATGCAAATTGGTGTTCATGAAAGCCTAGTTGGTGCATGCAAGTATTTGTGATCATGTGTTTCTAGTTCCCTCTTTTGACTTGCAAATTTCTCACCAAACCCTTGTTCCATCTCATACCTTGTGAACCCTAGTTGGAGCATGCAAATTGGTGTTCATGAAATCCTAGTTGGTGCATGCAAGTATTGGTGATCATGTGTTTCTAGTTCCCTCTCTTAACTTGCAAATTGCTCACCAAACCCTTGTTCCATGTCATACCTTGTGAACCCTAGTTGGAGCATGCAAATTGGTGTTCACGAAAGCCTAGTTGGTGCATGCAAGTATTGGTGATCATGTGTTTCTACTTCCCTCTCATAACTTGTAAATTGCTCACCAAACCCTAGTTCCATCTCATACCTTGTCAACCCTAGTTGGAGCATGAAAATTGGTGTTCATGAAATCCTAGTTAGTGCATGCAAGTATTGGTGATCATGTGTTTCTAGTTCCCTCTCTGAACTTGCAAATTGCTCACTAAACCCTAGTTCCATCTCATACCTTGTGAACCCTAGTTGGAGCATGCAAATTGGTGTTCATGAAAGCCTAGTTGGTGCATGCAAGTATTTGTGATCATGTGTTTCTAGTTCCCTCTCTTAACTTGCATGATTGCTCACTAAACCCTAGTTCCACCTCATACCTTGGTAACCCTAGTTCGAGCATGCAGATTGGTGTTCATGAAAGCCTAGTTGGTGCATGCAAGTATTGGTGATCATGTGTTTCTAGTTCCCTCTCTTAACTTGCAAATTGCTCACCAAACCCTAGTTCCATCTCATACCTTGTCAACCCTAGTTGGAGCATGCAAATTGGTGTTCATGAAAGCCTAGTTGGTGCATGCAAGTATGAAAGCCTAGTTGGATTCCGATTTGTACATGGCAATGTAATTAAATGTATATTAAACTAAAAACATCAAGAAATGTAAATTTCAACAACTCGTGAGCTTGTCATTTTCCGAACTCTATTTGGTGGTGTCTAAAGACACCATTCTTGGCACCTCCAATGTGTTGTAGATGGTGTTTGTATCCTAGGCACACGAAAGGCTAGACATTAATAACATCATAAGAAAGAAAAGAGAACCTAATGAAAATGTGCAAACATGATTTATAGATAAGTCACCTGAGGTTGTACGATCGTGTTTATAGTGTCCAATATCCTCTGAATAATATTATGTCTGTGAATGGTATCTGTCAATCACAGGTTTATTACATTGGGAATAAAGTAAGGCTAAATAATGGAAATTGTGCTTGAAAATTCACTTTAAAGGTTAAATAACGCACCTGACGATGCACTCATACAAGTAGGCCATCCAGATCATCTCTGGTGCCGATGGTGTCCATCAATCTTTTGTGCTCTATATGAGGTAGCAAGTATCGTACATGTGACCTATTTTTGTGAGTAAGTGTGCGTAGCTTGATGTTTATACCAACTACTAGGTTGGTGAAGTGGTATACAATAGCTCCTAGTCTATAATCCTGATATACTTACCCACCCTTCCTTTTCTGTTGTGCTGCAAGTATCAAGTATTCCCTTTTTATAACCATCGATCCAGTTGGGAATTCAATATTTTCATCATCTGTAACAGGTTCTAGAAGGGTTTGTTTCCCCTCTAAGCAACGTGCCAACCAATAGTCAGAACCCCATTCGTTATTTTTTGGGGAAACCACTGCATATATCTGACCTATGAAAGGAAATAGGTCAAGTTAACAATACATTTTGTAAACAAGGTCTTGCATTTCTAATTTCTACATAAATTAAATTCTACATAGGTTGAGTAAACAATACATAAATCCATTTCTTATTTAGGTACTACTCATGTACCTACTTGTATGAGATCCGATATGTGATCATAGTCTGTAGAAATATGTGTCTGGTCATCTTCCAAATGGTCTATTTCATTAACCCCATTGAAATTGGTGCCAAGTGTCACTCGATCCCATGTATCAACAGTATCCGTATGCTCACAATCACCCCATTCACCGATGCAACAGGAATTGCAAAAGCAAGCCTTCAATCTTCTCCAAATTTGTAGGGCCGAGTTGTCTGAGCTTCTAATTGAATGAAACTGTCGACTTCCATGCATTGTGTTCACCCGAGGTGTTTGTGATCAGTCCACATTTGTCACCTCCCAGAATATTCTTCACACTAAGTGTTTCCTTGTTGCTTGTTCTCGCATGACAGATGCACACCATTGGACTATAGATGCAGCGTCTCGAAGGCGAGCACCTGTAAACTTCATCTCTTCCCTTCGAATGGCAGTTTTAATGCATGCACCAGCACCATCGTGCTCTCCTTTTCCATGACCAGTTTCAAAGTAGTTCCATACATGTGGCACCTTGTATTTTATGTGCAACAAACACAACCATTCAAATACATGTGCATTCTTGAACTGTCCAGCACAACCATATGACCAAATGAAATGACGATAAAATGGTATATACATAGCTATCACGTGATCATAGAATAATTTAAAGCAATGTTGCATGTAATGGATGTCATGGGTCCGGTCGTCACTTATGCAAAAGTGACTTTTTTTCAGTATCACACGTTTCTCTTCATTGCTATCTTGCCCATGTCGATACGTGATATGCACCATTATGCTCACCTGCTATGAGTGATAGTATTGACTTTGAATTTCATTTTTTGGTTGTAGGGTGTAATTTTCCGCAAAGTCAACCACTGATAGTATTGTTCCGAGAGGGAAGGTGTCCTGGCATATTCTGAATTGTTCATCTTGCCACTGTGCGATATCCACATGTTGAATATACTGTTGGATCTTTCCACGAAACTCTGGAATAAAGTCACATACTTGCACCTTGTACATGAATATTAATATGTCAATAAACCACATAAAAAAATGTGTACATGAATATTAATTTGTCAATATTCAAGAATTTACCCGTGAAGTCACCAATTTAATCTTCCTACTTTCTTTCCCATCATTTAGCTGATATGTCTCATACTGATAGTTCTGCTTATCGACAATTGCATTCCCGAATGTTTGATATTCACTTTCATGGATGCAATCAAACCATAATGATAGCCCACCACAATTGTTGCAAGAACCGTCTACACATTGTTTGAAGTAATGTGTCTGCCCATCTTGCCTCGAACACATTATGCTATGGATGAAATCTTTGGATGACATTGGCGGCACTGTACTTGAGCATTCCTGCACATGGTTAGGATGCAAAAAACGATGTATATGTGCAAATTTATGGTAATATAGGTCAAAATCTATGTGGTATCTACAACAACAAGTGTTCCTGATGGTATTGATTCTAACATACCAAGGCTTGCATTTTTCAAAAGATCTTTTCCCGAGCCTTAGCTCTACATGGGAAACTTTAAACATCTCAAACAATTGAGTTTGTGTCATGTCAAGATAATGTTTAACATGAGGTTCAGTGTTTCTAAAACCCCTACAATGTTTTAACACATACTTCGTGTTAGAAGAAGGCCTGGTGTTATCATGCCAAAACGTCTGCACTAGGCCCTTCATTGCTTCGACTAACTTCATGTCTTTGCGGGGAAACCTACCACTAAATGCCCATAATGTTTCCATTTGTCCCTCTACATCAAGGTTGTCTCTTCTTACTGAATATTTTTTAAGTGTCTTTGGATGTAAAGGCACAATTTGTGATGTGCATTTAAGTAAACTACGTTGTCTTGTGGATCTACATACAATTGATTTAGCCAATACACGACGAGCCACATTACAGTCTTGTGAACGAGTTTTTTTACCAATCGATGTGAATGCAGCAGCAAGAGATTTAACATTGTGATTACTTGATTCGATATTCTTCATTGTTGTTATGCCTAAATTTCTTCTAACAGTTTCCATAATTCTAGATTTAAGCAAAGCTAAAAACAATTGGCATTTACCGGCTTTGGATTTGTTATCAAAATATTGTCTCATTATTTGAGAAGAATGACGAAGGATAGTGCGTTTAGCCACCTTACCTTCCATGGAAGTCAATCCGCTCTCGTCCACTTGTATTCGTTTAGGAGTTCTCTTTCGTTTTGATGCAAAATTTCTTGCCATTTGAAATGCTGGAGTGACGTTTACATCCATTACCGGCTCACAACTTCGATTAGGAGATTGAACCACCGAACATGGTTGTTGCTGAGTCACATTTGCATCGGGAGTAACATAATTATTGAACTCTTCACAAGATTGTCCGTTTACTAATGGATCAATAATATCAACTTCCGTATAACCAACTTCCTTTAATGTTGCATTATCTTCCTCAGCCTCTACGTCAGGTATCTATTGAGGGGGAATGGGAACTATTTGCTCATGTAATGAATGCCGACGATTTCTTGAATCTTTCCTTTTTTTGTTTTTTATTTTCTGCTTCTTCCAGTGTAAGTACCTTCCTTGCTGACTTTCGTCCTCTATTACATACATTCCCCATTGAAATCCACCCAAACCTGTACAAAACTATGGAATTATGTAAGTAATGATAAAAAAATTGCATGTCGAACAGTTCTCTGTGCGCAGGTTCGGAAGAATTATGTCTTTTGATACAATAAAGTTGGCCAACACGATGCCACCCAACATTTTCTATAAAACACATATCGCATATGCGATATAACGCACCTCCGATATATCGCATATGCGATATTAAATTCCATCTTTTTAATGAACGGGCAGGTTTTTACATGTTCTCCATAACGCATATGCAATATATCGCATATGTGATTTAGTGCATATGCGATTTAGTGCTCAATGAATATATGCAATTTACATTTATCTATATGATGAGGATGAGGGTGATGAACATTGAGGGTGTCGATGAGCATGATGATGATGAGGATGAGGGTGAGGGTGTCGATGATGGTGAGGATGAGGGTGATGAACAATGATGATGAGGATGAGGATGAGGATGAGGATGAGGATGAGGATGATGATGACCATGATGGTGATGACCATGATGATGAGGATCAGGATGAGGGATGATGAGGAGGAGGAGGAGGAGGATGGTGATGATGATGAGGATGATGGTAACGATGAAGATGATGGTGAACAATGATGGTGATGATGAGGAGGATGATGACTATGATGATGATGAGGAGGATGAGGGTCATGATGATGATGATGATGACCATGATGATGATGATGAGGATGAGGGTGATGATGATGATGATGATGATGAGGATGAGGATTATGATGATGATGAGGAGGAGGAGGATGAGGATGCTAATGATGGTGAGGATGAGGGTGTCGATGAAGATGATGCTGATGGTGAGGATGAGGGTGATGAACAATGATGATGAGGATGAGGATGATGATGATGATGATGATGAGGATGAGGGTGATGATGATGATGATGATGATGATGACCATGATGATGATGATGAGGATGAGGGTGATGATGATTATGATGATGAGGATGAGGATTATGATGATGATGAAGATGGTGATGATGATGAGGATGAGGGTGTCGATGAAGATGATGATGATGGTGAGGATGAGGGTGATGAACAATGATGGTGAGGATGAGGATGATGAGGATGAGGATGAGGATGAGGATGATGAC
Organism: Pseudotsuga menziesii; assembly: GCA_001517045.1. Lineage (NCBI taxonomy): Eukaryota > Viridiplantae > Streptophyta > Pinopsida > Pinales > Pinaceae > Pseudotsuga > Pseudotsuga menziesii. The sequence continues at coordinate 271,276 of LPNX010344489.1, read as the reverse complement.
GATGATGTCGATGATGATGATGACCATGATGATGATGATAAGGATGAGGGTGATGGTGATGATGAGGATGGTGATGATCATGAGGATGATGGTGAGGATGAAGATGATGGTGAACAATGATGGTGATGATGAGGAGGATGATGACTATGATGATGATGATGAGGATGAGGGTGATGATGACGATGATAATGATGACGACCATGATGATGATGATGAGGATGAGGGTGATGATGATGAGGAGGAGGAGGATGAGGATTATGATGATGATGATGATGATGATGAGGATGTTGATGATGTTGAGGATGAGGGTGTCGATGAAGATGATGATGATGAGGATGAGGATGATGACAGTGATGTTGATGATGATGATGATGATGGCCATGATGAAGCTAATGAGGATGAGGGTGATGATGATGATGATGATGACCATGATGATGATGATGATGATGAGGGTGATGATGAGGAGGAGGAGGATGAGGGTGATGATGATGATGAATTTGACGATGATGAGGATGAGGATGATGATGGTGATGATGACCATGATGAAGCTGATGAGGATGAGGGTGATGATGATGATGATGATGATGAGGATGAGGATGAGGATGAGGATGATGATGATGAGGATGAGGGTGATGATGATGATGATGATGATGATGATGATGATGAGGATGAGGGTGATGATGAGGAGGAGGAGGATGAGGGTGATGATGATGATGATGAGGTTGACGATGATGATGATGAGGATGAGGATGAGGATGAGGATGATGATGGTGATGATGATGATGATGATGATGATGACCATGATGAAGCTGATGAGGATGAGGGTGATGATGATGATGAGGATGAGGATGAGGGTGATGATGATGATGATGATGATGACGATGATGACCATGATGTTGTTGATGAGGATGAGGGTGATGATGATGAAGATGATGACCATGATGATGATGATGAGGATGAGGATGACGAGGATGATGATGATGATGATGATGACCGTGATGATGCTGATGAGGATGAGGGTGATGATGATGATGATGATGAGAATGAGGGTGATGATGATGATGAGGATGAGGATGAGGGTGATGATGAAGCTGATGAGGATGAGGGTGATGATGATGATGATGATGAGGGTGATGATGATGAACAATGATGGTGATGATGAGGAGGATGATGACTATGATGATGATGATGAGGATGAGGGTGACGATGATGATGATGATGATGATGACCATGATGAAGCTAATGAGGATGAGGGTCATGATGATGATGATGCTGATGAGGATGATGATGATGATGATGGTGAGGATGAGAGTGATGATGATGAACAATGATGGTGATGATGAGGAGGATGATGACTATGATGATGATGATGATGAGGATGAGGGTGATGATGATGATGATGATGATGACCATGATGAAGCTGATGAGGATGAGGGTCATGATGATGATGATGATGATGAGGATGATGATGATGATGATGATGATGAGGATGATGAGGATGAGGGTGATGATGATGATGATGATGATGATGATGATGACCATGATGATGATGATGAGGATGAGGGTGATGATGATGATATGGATGAGGGTGACGATGAAGATGATGATGAACAATGATGGTGATGATGAGTAGGATGATGACTATGATGATAATGATGAGGATGAGGGTGATGATGATGATGATGATGAGGATGAGGATGAGGATGATGATGATTATGATGATGATGATGATGACCATGATGATGAGGATGAGGGTGATGAGGCGGAGGGTGATGACCATGATGATGATGATGAGGATGAGGGTGATAAACAATGATGATGAGGATGAGGATGATGATGATGATGATGATGAGGATGAGGGTGACGATGAAGATGATGATGAACAATTATGGTGATGAGGAGGAGGATGATGATTATGATGATGATGATGAGGATGAGGGTGATGAGGAGGAGGAGGAGGAGGAGGAGGAGGATGAGGATGAGGATGATGATGACCATGAATCAATGATGATGATGAGGATGGTGATGATGATGACGATGAGGACGATGAGGACAATGATGGTGATGATGAGGAGGAGGAGGAGGAGGAGGAGGAGGAGGATGACTATGATGATGATGAGGAGGATGAGGGTGATGAGGAGGAGGAGGATGAGGGTGATGATGAGGAGGAGGAGGAGGAGGATGGTGATAATGATGAGGATGAGGGTGACGATGAAGATGATGATGAACAATGATGGTGATGATGAGGAGGAGGATGACTATGATGATGATGATGAGGATGAGGGTGACGATGATGACGATGATGACCATGATGATGATGATGAGGATGAGGGTGATGATGAGGAGGAGGAGGAGGAGGAGGAGGATGAGGATGAGGATGAGGATGATGATGATGATGACCATGATGATGATGATGAGGATGGTGATGATGATGACGATGATGACGATGATGATGACAACGATGATGACAATGATGATGAACAATGATGATGATGAGGAGGAGGAGGAGAAGGATGACTATGATGATGATGATGATGATGAGGGTGATGAACAATGATGCGTTAGGACAAAACCAAATTATTTAAGACAAAATGCATATGCATTACAGCTTTATCATATCGCATATGCGATATGAATAAGCTATAACGCATATGCGTTATTTTAAAATTAAAATAATTGGCGGGAATAAGGTTTGGCATTAGGTTCAGAAATAGCTTCGGAATACCGAACCTATTGGCTAGGACAAATAAACCAGGGCTATTGCTTGTCTTTTAGAACTATATCAATATGCTCAATTTAGATGGCGTGTTTTGATATGACATACACAATATTTTTTTATGAAAATCTAGGATATTGTAGAGTACGATCTTACGATTCTGAATATGTAATTGTTTCCTTCAAAACTATGTTTTATTTATTTATAATTATTTTTCTAAATGACACATGTCAGTTTTTGAAAATACATACATCGATTGTTTGTTATATAACTTTTGATTTCCATCACCATTTCCCAAAAAAACTATATGGTGCACTAGAAGAGATCAAGCTCTACGATCTTATATTTAGAAATCAAGGATTTCATTAATTTTTGCCCCTAAAGTGTTGCACCCGCTTATAAGGTTTTAATTTCAATCTTTTCTGACTTCAATAATTAATAGTAAAAAAATAATTCATGAAAAATTCCGAATAAATAGTGTTGCATTAGGCTCATATGTCCTTTATATGTCTACAAGATTTCATCCCAAATTGACATCATTTACCTCATATATTGCTGCACCAGCACAAACATATATGTTAAGATGTGCTGAAAATTTGAAAACCCACTTTCACGGAAACTAATTTTATAATCATTTACACAGATTTTCTCTGCATAAATGCTATATATTATGAAAGCTGATTCAATTTCCTATATTTTCTCTTTTCACTTCATCTTCAAATAAGTTAGGGAAGTACCCCTAATTGTCACGTTTTCTGTTTATTCTAGTATTATGTGGCATCTAAAGTGTCTTTAAAGGAGTCCATGATTGTGCATCAGCCCATATCTCACGGAAAATTTTTAGATTCCTTCCATCTCTACCAGGACAACATTGATATTGTGCACTAATCCAATATGTCAGCGAAGAGGTTTCATTCTAGATAAGTAGCAATGGAGAGTTGTATAACACCATGAGCTACTTAACCATCACATGCATATTAGTAGTATATTGTCATTAATGCAAACATTCTATCATGCACAATACATTAACTAAATATAAACAAATGCATAACAAAACAATATCATGAAATGACAATTGAATACTTATCTTTATTTTTTTTGTGGGTAGACTCCTTCTTGAGCCTTCAGCTTCATCATCTTCTTCATTCATAATAGCATCGTTTCTTATCCAAATGCTAATATGGATAAGAGGTTCTTCAAGAATTGAGTCCTTCATATTCCTCATCACTTGAGGGATCTTCTTTGGATGGTGAGAGCGTGATCTTCAGTTGCTACCATCTTCTCTTGAGCTTCTTCTTCTTCCCAGAGTCTACTGAAAGTAATCACTTATTCCTCGCATGAATGAATTCCATGATCCTGGGAGGACATTCAAGATGGCTATCACTACTTATGCATTCTCCACTTCTAATTCTACCATTTCAAGTTGTTCTGCATTCTGAATCTTCACATTCTTCAACTATTTTCTCAAAGCCATCTTCTAATTTATGTTCTTCCCTTCAAATAGCTTGATCAAGGAATCAAACATATCTTTCGGTGTCTTTAGGGAAGACACTTGTGGTATAAGGTGATCCGTGATTGAATCAATAATGATCTTCTTGGCCTTGACCAAGTTCTTCTTGTGTAAGGCTTTGAGCCTCATCTCCCTCTGAAACCGGAACCTCTCTACTCATATAGGTCTCCAAACCATTTTCTTCAGAGAGATCATATAATTCCATGATTGGAAGTTGTCAACTTCACTAAGCTTGTCATCAAGCTGATGTGATAGATCACTTTGAAATGAGAAACTCAAATGAAAATAGAAAAAGATTAGATCTTACCGATTTGAGGTGTTTGTCCTCGTTCCAGAGCTGGCTGATCTAGGGTTTGTCAGAGAAACCGTAATTTTCAAAACCTGGAATATTTCAAATATGATTGGATAGAAAGATAGATCACTTCAAGTTGAGCTATCTAATGTACTCATTTTCTAAAAACAGTGGAGGGAAGCTCCCAGAACAGGAAGCCCTAGTTTACCAATTTCTTCTGTAGAAATGTTTGTTACTGTTTTTGTGATATCTTTGAAATTACTACTCCTCTATGTCTAAAAGTTTGCATTGAGGTAACCTCACATGTCCCTGTTCCAACACCATAGGTTTCATCAGAATTGGTTTCACCAGTTGGGATTTATGATCATTGTCCCAAGGTGACCAGTTACAGGACTGTTCAGAACATCGAAGTTGTGCAGACTGCCACGTGTCACTGTTTCATCTTCTGGGTCTGAAATTCGGACCACAGAAAGTAAAATCCTTGCCCTTTCTGGAAGATCTTCAAAAATTTAATTTGGATCTAGGTGTCCTGTTTAGGAATGAATCCTGGAAGAGGTTGGAACCCTAACTTGGAGGGATCATATCTCCCAGAATAGAGTGAATATGAGGCTAAATTTTGGACACAATGTACATCAGGATTTTAGCTTCAACCTTTGTAATTTTCAGCTCCATAGGCTTGGCCAATTCCTAGATATAGTGAATGTACCAAAACTTATCATATTTAGTATTTAGGGTTTTTCAGCTCGGGGTCAAACTAGGGTTTGACTTTCCCGGAGTTTCACCCAACCAAAAATCTTGATCCAGGTCTCTAAACTTCGATTTTGATGAGGAGAGAAATCTTATGCTGGGCTCACTAAAAAATTCCTCTTCTGTAGAAATCCCTAATTTCCCGCACCGAAAACTGAAAATGCTCGGAATCGAATTCCACTTCGAGAGAAAGATGCACCCTTCAATGGAGAGTCAGCCTAACATACTTTTGCTGATGGATTATGGAGAGAGACCCAAAAAGTAAGAAGCCCTAGCTTCTGCAGCTACACAATGTCTTCTTCTCAGGTTAGCTCTGATTCCATGTTAGATTTTTATCATTCAAGCTTAGCATTATGATCTCAGGATCTTTAACTGAGAGAATAACATGCACAACAATAAAACACAAGAGACAAGAGACACAAAGAATTTTCCTCGGGGAAACCATAAAAGAGAAAACCCCGCAACTTCCTCAGAGATAGAATGAGCACCAATGGTAGCAGTAAAACTCGAAAACATAAATATGATCTCCATAGCTTCTGTCTTTCTCTCTCACTTGAGAGAACTTCTCCTCTCTCACTCATGCGCCCCAATGAGTGAGAGTGTGTGTGATAAATAGAGAGGCTCACTCTCTATTTATATTCTTTCGTTCACTTGAAACCCACTCCAACATGTCAGCCTCACTTAATAATTACTTAGTAGAGCCGACATCTCTAGGAGTGTCTAATAACCCTAGTGCCCCACAACTTGTGGGGACTTTTCCTCCTCCGACCAACAAGGAGGGTTATCCTTAACACAACGGTGGGGACTATTTCCCCAACTTACAATGGCTCATCTAGGGTCGACTTCTCTAGGATAGTCTAATAACCCTAGGGCCCCACAACTGCGAGGACTTTAACCCTTGACAAATAGGAGGGTTACCCACAATGACTTAACATGACTTGTTTACATTATGGAAACTTCTCGAAATAAACATCGGGGTATGACATGACTCAAATACATCACAGACACATCCTAGAATAAACATCGGGGTGCAATACATAAGATATACGGATGAATATATTCCGAAGTTACAATTACATCAACACTTCCTCTTAACTAGGAAGGTATTCTCTCGACACAATTGATCAACACAAGTCTTCTTCTCTGTATTATGTGGATCATCATTGAGTTCTCGTCATATTCATCTTCAAGTCATCTTCATCTTCAATTCATCTTCATTTGGATTTGGATCATCACTTGACCTGGATCATCATCACTGGATCTAGATCATCACTTGATCTAGATCATCATCACTGGATCATCATCAAGTCTTGATCATCACTTGATCTGGATCATCATCAAGTCTGGATCGTCACTTGATCTAGATCATCACTACTTGATCATCATCAAGTCTGGATCATCACTTGATCTAGATCAGCATCACATCTGGATCATCACTGAATCATCATCATCATTACTGCTTCTGCTATCACAATCAAATGGTGCTATCTCTTCATTCTTCTCATAATAGGAAGTTCTACAGAGCCAGCCCTATAGGCATACCCTTCATGTAGGTCTTCATCAGCGCTTATATCTTACACTTAAGTCAGAATGGCCCACCCAGCTCTTACATCTGACCTCATCTTGTCAGAAAGGCACGCCCAACACTCACATCTGACCACATCTTGTCAGAAAGGCCCAGCACTCACATCTAACCATGTGTAAACACATCGAGCCAGAATGGCTCAGCGCTTACATCCGACCTCATCTTGTTGGAAAGGCTCTGCACTTACATTCGACCCCATCTTGTCAGAAAGGCACAGCACTCACATTTGACCATGTGTAAACACATCGCGCCAGAATGGCTCAGCACTTATATCCGACCTCATCCTGTCAGAAAATCTCTGCACTTACATTCGACCATGTGTAAACACATCGCATCGAAAGGGATCTCAGTCCCAGAATGAGGATTCCTAGTAACTGAGCATGTGCCTCCATTCTCCCAGAGAATGGCATCAACCCTTATATCTAATCAAGTGGGATACATCCCTCAATCACATCAGAATGGCCATGCATTCACATCTGATCATGTAAGACTACATCCTACAGTCATACTAAAATGTCCCTCAGTCCCAGACTGAGTATTCCTGGTAACTGACCAGGTGCCTCCATTCCAAGAATGGCATTTAGCCCTTATATCTGATCATGTAGGAACCAATCCTACAGTCCTATCAGAATGGCTCAGCACTCACATCTAACATGGAAGGAACCTAAACCCTCTCACCATGACAGTATGGCTCAGCCCTTACATCTGACCATGGAAGGAACTTAATCCTCTCCCATGTCAGAATGGCTCTAGGTCTCATCATTTCCCCTTGGAGGGAACCTTGATCTTGAGAACACCAAGCTTCTCCCTGGAGTACTCAAACTTCACTTTGGCCATTTCTAGCATAGAATCACATCAGGGCTGATTACATCCAAGGATAACCTGCGAGCTTCGCCAGGACTTATGCTTAGACAACCTGTCTCATCAGCTATGCTAGAAATCATTCTTTCAAGAGATTTTGATCTGGATCACTGCTCCTCTCTGCATCATACAAAAATGCAAGTCAGATCAACCAAATCAAATAATAGTTTTCAAAAGAAACATACTACCTCCCAAATAGCAAGTGGCAACATCTTTTGCCTCAGCTGTACTCAGCGCCATGCAGAACTCCATCCTGCCAAACCAAGAGATCACACTAATGATACGTCGTGGCATCAACCGTCTCTGATGAAGAAACAATGAATAGCTTTAGCTTCGATGCCATAGGTGTGGTCATGGCCTTGCAGTCCATCATCTTGAACCTCTTCAGGATCTCTACTGCATACTTCCCTTGTCCACACCTCCATGCCTAGAACGTAGTGCATCGACACATAACAAGAGCATCACTGGTCTTCCGCCTTCAACCTTGAAGCAAAGGTTGGAATCCACTTTACTCTTAGTAAATCCTAGAGTCATCAGTAATCTATCCATCCTATCGTACCATGTCGAACCTCGGGATCATCTACAGTCACTCCCTCTGAAGCGAAGCATCATACTCCCTCTGTCTTCCGTACTCTATGCACTGAAACATTCTGTACCGGAGTGACAAGTAGCTTCCTCTCCTACTAAAATTCTATGTATCCATATAGGATCATTGGATACCAAGATCCTCTATCTTGAAATTTTTCAAAAATTCTTCTTGTACCCATCTGAGAGCTTGTCATCCTCTATAAAATTTCATCTTCAACTTTGTAGCAAAGGTTCAGGTCTTCATCAAGCTCCTCATGTATGTGTTATCCCATGGGTGTCTTCTGAGCTCGTACAAGGCCTTCTTTCATTTGCACACATGATTCTTCTTGTCATGTGTATTTCTAGTGGCTACAAATGTCTCTTCGTAGTCTATGCCTCGTGCTACGAATCTTGCCTTGTATCCCATGATGTTTCCATCTACTGCATGATGGAACTATGAATTGCAACCTATACATCATTCTTATTGAACTGGCCTTCCCTTTATTCTTGGTTACTTCTTCATGGCTGGAAGGTTATGCTTTAATGATGTCGCTACATTCGCCATATTATTTTTCATCTTGAACTGTCGTTACTTGTTCTTCGGAACAAGTCTCATTCTTATTTTCTTGTAGGCGATGCGATCTTTCCTACAAGTCAAATGCAGTTGTATGGTTAGAAACATTTCATAAGGTATATTCATAATGAAAAATTCTTATGCATAACAATATGATCATGCAACTACTTTAGCCAATACAACATCCATCCATATCTCATGGAAACTTTGTAGATGCCTTCCATCTCTACCAGGACAACATTGAGATTGTGCACTAATCCAATATGTCAACAAAGAGGTTTCATTCTAGATAAGTAGCAATGGAGAGTTGTATAGCACCATGAGCTACTTACCCATCACATGCATATTAGCAGTATACTTTCATTAATGCAAACATTCTATCATGCATAATACATTAACTGAATATAAACAAATGCATAGCAAAACAATATCATGAAATGACAATTGAATACTTATCTTTATTTGTTTCATGGGTAGACTCCTTCTCGAGCCTTCAGCTCATCCTCTTCTTCATTCATAATAGCATCGTTTCTTATCCAAATGCTAAGATGGATAAGAGGTTCTTCAAGAATTGAGTCCTTCATATTCCTCATCGCTTGAGGGATATTCTTTGGATGGTGAGAGCTTGATCTTCAGTTGCTACCATATTCTCTTGAGCTTCTTCTTCCCAGAGTCTACTAAAAGTAATCACTTATTCCTCGCATGAATGAATTCCATGATCCTGGGAGGACATTCAATATGGCTATCACTACTTTTGCATTCTCCACTTCTGCTTCTACCGTTTCAAGTTGTTCTGCATTCTGAATCTTCACATTCTTCAACTGTTTTCTCAAAGCCATATTTTGATTTATTCTTCCCTTCAAATAGCTTGATCAAGGAATCAAACATATCTTTCGGTGTATTTAGGGAAGACACTTGTGGTATAAGGTGATCTGTGATTGAATCAACAATGATCTTCTTGGCCTTGACCAAGTTCTTCGTGTGTCCCTCTGAAACTGGAACCTCTCTACTCATGTAGGTGTCCAATCCATTTTCTTCAGAGAGATCATATACTTCCATGCTTGGAAGTTGTCAACTTCACCAAGCTTGTCATCAAGCTAATGTGATAGATCACTTTGAAATGAGAACCTCAAATGAAAATAGAAAAAGATTAGATCTTACCGCTTTGAGGTGTCCTTCCTAGTTCCAGAGCTGACTGATCTAGGGTTTGTCAAAGAAACCCTAATTTTCAAAACTTGGAATCTTTCAGATCTGATTGGATAGAAATATAGGATCTGAAAGATAGATCTCTTCAAGTTGAGCTGTCCAATGTACTCATTTTCTGAAAACAGTGGAGGGAAGCTTCTGGAACAGGAAGCCCTAGTTTACCAATTTCTTTTGCAGAAATGTCTATTACTGTTTCTATGATATCTCTGAAATTACTACCCCTCTATGTCTGAAACTTTGCACTGAAGTAACCTCGCATGTCCCTATTCCAACACCATAGGTGTCATCAGAATTGGTTTCACCAATTGGGACTTATGATCATTTTCCCAAGGTGACCTGTTACAGGACTGTTCAGAACAACGAAGTTGTACGGATTGGCACATGTCACTATTTCATCTTCTGGATCTTAATTTCGGACCACAGAAAGTAAAGTCCGTGTCCTTTTTGGAACATCTTCATAAATTTAATTTGGACTTTTGTAGCCCAAGACATAGCAATTCTCCCCAGGTGTCTTGTTTAGGGATGAATCTTGGAAGAGGCTGGAACCCTAACTTGGAGGGATCATATCTGCTAGAATAGAGCAAATCTGAGGCTGAATTTTAGACACAGTGTACATTAGGATTGTATCTTTGGCCTTTGTAATTTTTAGCTCCCGAGATATAGCGAATGTACCGAAACTTATCATATTTAGTATTTAGGATTTTTCCAGCTCGGGGTCAAACTAGGGTTTGACTTTCTTGGAGTTTCACACAACCAAAAATATTGATCCAGGTATCTAAACTTCGATTTTTTATTAGGAAAGCAATCATATAAGCCCTAATTTCCTGCACCAAAAACTGAAAATGCTCGGAATCAAATTCCGCTTCGAGAGAAAGATACGCCCTTCAATGGAGAGTCAGCCTAGCATACTTTTTCTGATGGATTGTGGAGAGAGACCCAAAAAGTAAGAAACCCTAGCTTCTGCAGCTGCACAATGTCATCTTCTCAGGTTAGCTCTGATTCCATATTATATTTTTATTAGCATTATGATCTTAGGATCTTTAACTGAGAGAATAACAATGCACGGCAATAAAACACAAGAGACAAGAGACACAAAGAATTTTCCTTGGGGAAACCATAAAGGAGAAAACCCCGCAACTTACTCAGAGATAGAATGAGCACCAATGGCAGCAGTAAAACTCGAAAACATAAAGATGATCTCCACAGCTTCTGTCTTTCTCTCTCACTTGAGAGAACTTCTCCTCTCTCACTCATGCGCCCCAATGAGTGAGTGTGTGTGTGGTAAATAGAGAGGCTCACTCTCTATTTATATTCTTTCGTTCACTTGAAACCCACTCCAACCTGTCAGCCTCACTTAATAATTACTTACTAGAGCCGACATCTCTAGGAGTGTCTAATAACCCTAGTGCCCCACGACTTGTGGGGACTTTGCCTCCTCCGACCAACAAGGAGGGTTATCCTTAACACAACGGTGGGGACTATTGCCCCGACTTACAATGAATCACCTAGGGTCATCTTCTCTAGGATAGTCTAATAACCCTAGGTCCCCACAACTACGGGGACATTAACCCTTGACAAATAGGAGGGTTACCCATAATGACTTTACATGACTTGTTTCCATTATAGAAACTTCCCGGAATAAACATCGGGGTATGACATGACTAAAATACATTACAGACACATCCCAGAATAATCATCGGGGTACAATACATAAGATATACAGATGAATACATTCCGAAGTTACAATTACATCAACATCCCTAAGGGGAATGCCTAATGAAGCTTCAGGGTCAACCACAACAATAGGGATGACCACCATATTTAGGCATGAGGACAAGCATAAGACTTCAAGGAAGGACTAGTGGTATGAAAAGGGATTTCCGGGTAGACCTCCTGACAAAAGTATGACGCGCCCTAGGGAATTCGGACGAGGATCCAAATCTAGGATGATCAATCCTCATAGGTACCCAAGAAGATACAAGGAGGCAATACACAACATGGGTGAGAAGAAACATAAATTCGAAGAAAAAGAAGAGCCATCCAACACTGGAATAAATCGGTTGTTAAAAATTGACAAGAAGAGACAGGGATAGGTAATTCGATATATTTGTTGGAGATTTCTTGAGGACAAGCAATTTCGAGTGGGGAGGACTGTAATGTCCTCTTTTAATTAAATCACCAGAGACACCTATTAACCTATTTTTATTCCCATAGGTTCGAGCGGGTATTAAAGAAAAGGGAATAACTGAGGACTAATATCACTAAGAGCAAAAATGAACATCAATTCGGTATTATTAAGTCATCAGTAAAGTAAAGAAGACCATCAGAGTTAATATCATAAAGCATGCAGAGCATGCATGCCTTATTTCTTCAGTTCTAAAGTCAACGAGAAATTAGAATTGCATGCATGCTAAAGTAAAGCGCAAACCCTAAAAGTGACATGCAAACCCTAAAAGTACATGCTAAAGCTATATAAGAAGGGTCATTGAACCAAAGGGATTATCTATGATTATTATTGTTGAGTTTGGTTTCTAAAGCAGCAGCAGGTGCCACAGCAACAAGTTGGGGTTGGAGACAAAGGTCTTCAGCTAACAAGGGGTTTCGCCAGTGAAATCTATCTTCCCTAATAACTTCATGATAAATCATCTAGGTCTATCATCAGTTATTCACCATATTCATTCATCTTCAATGATCTAGCACATAGAGAGAGATTTATTGCAGGTTCCCTTTTTGCAGTTGGGGAACACCTGGAAATCCTCAGAATAATTCGTTGGGACTTAGAATATCAGTGTTTCCTCTACATGTCATCACTATCTTTCTCAGCATACTCATCACACCATGTTGGGTGATTATCAGTCCATGTTTGTGTATCTAGAGTAGCGAGCAGCAAAAACATAAGAGAGGGGGACATGACCTTCTTGGTGGAAGAACAATTCGCTAGGTTCCTTAGAGGAGTCAAAACCTATGCATGAGACTCCTTGTCTCTCCGAGAGGCCTAGACCATCGCTCCTACAAAGTTTCGGCAGCAACAGACTACTCCCTCAAAAATGACAAGATCATCAAAGGAAGGGCACTCTTTTAGTTAGGCGTCAAATCTAGGAGAGGAGCACTATTATCTTATCTTTTGATATAACCTGCATGCATTTTATCTGTTGGTAGTCTATCAACATTATTATCAGTGGTATGTGTATCTCTTCTTACTCAAGTCTTTGCCCTATTATCTCTCTAGATTAGCTATTTTTTAGGGCCATTTGGCACGACACTTTGCATGCACATTTGATTCATCTTTCCAACAACATTTGAGTATTTGAACAACAAATATATTACCAATGTACAATAGAATAACAATTGGGATATTACACCTGGGGGGCCTCATGGTAGTTTTTGATCACTGCAATGGCAATTTGTTTGTTCCTAATTACAACATTATGGTGCATAATGAAGAAAAATTCAAACCCATTTCACCTTGGTCATATTACTACAATTTAGAACATGACAATACTCTCTCTCTCTCTCTCTCTCTCTCTCTCTCTCTCTCTCTCTCTCGTCATGGAGGTGGGGTGATGGGAAGCTACAAGCATTGAGATGGAACAAACACGATGGTTATGGGGAGGGCCATATGGGGCCAAACATTGGGTATTATGTTTCCCAATAGGTACTCGCCCAATTGGAAGAGTTTTCTTTTGGTCCTATGTGTTTTATCTTAGCAATTTTTTTGAATTTATGGACACCATTATCCTTGTTCTAAAAAATAGGCCCTTAACCTTTCTTCATGTTTATCACCATGCAATGGTGGTGGTAATGTGGTTCCTGTGGTTGGACTATTCGCAACCCATGCATGTGATTGCATTGATTACAAATGCATTAATGCATATTATCTTTTGTGTAGCATTGGGATCCAACCTCCATGGAAGAAAATTCTCACAAATTGCTAGATTGTGCAGTTTCCTAGTTTCTATTGTGTTTATGTGGCTACATTTCAGTGTTTCAGTGGGGATGGGTATGCTGGAATGGGATCTTGGATTTTTAATAATGTGTTCAATGCATTTGTGCTGGTACCTTTTTTCAACATCCATCGGTAGCAATATAGGAAAGTTAGAGGGAGGGCAAGTGTAGAAAGGAAGGTGGAGAGACAACCAGGCTTTGGAAATCTTCTCGGTAGTGTTTGTTGTATATGGCTAGTTCTTGACCCTCCATTTCAAAAAATTGATCATATGAACTTGTGGTCTTGTGGCAAAGTGGAGAATTAGTCTAACACGGGTCTCAAACCCCATCCCCAGGCTTGTGGCAACCCTTAACCATAATTACATGTTTACTAAGCACCCACTTCTTCACCAATTTGCTGGAGTTCCAATCTACTTGAAGAGGGCCAAATTGCCATCATGGCTATTATAGGTGGCTTATTGATTTCATTATAATGTACCGTCTACTTAAAGAGGGCAAAATTTCCATCATGGATGTTATACGTGACTTATTGATTTCATTTTGATGTACCGGTTGCATAGATTTATTTCTCCTAATTATTTTCTAATCATGGCTATTATAGGTGGTTGACAAGTCTTTTTGCATAAATGTCAACAGTGGGATATACAAGAGTGAAAGAATAATCAAACAGTTGACAATGGAAAAGAATCAAAAGGGTCAAGAAAGTTCACAGATAAGGGTGGGAAAAAAAAATTCCATGTTTCTCTCAATTTTAAATTAATGCTCCATCTAGGCCTGAACATACAGATTTGGTTCAACACTTGCTTAGTAATAATAATGGACATAGTCCCCACTCTCTGATTAAAACAAGCTTTCTAGCAAGCTAATCGATATAGTCTATGGAGATCCAGATCAATGCAAAGATTTAAGTCAATATAAGAAAACTAGAAACATAAGAAGCCTATACAGGGCTAGTAAAGAAGATTGGCGTGAGAAGGCCTGGGAAGGAAAAGAGAAGAGATCAAGCTCTATCAGAGGAATTATCTTGTTATTATAATTATTTCAGGGATTTTCAGTCTTCTAAGACAACTTTTGATTCAGCCAGCGAAGAGGCCAGAGCTGATTCTCCTTATTCAACCTTGAGACGTACTATCAGCACTCCAGGAGTTAGAAAGCTTACACACGTGGACTTAGATGAGTTGAAAGGGCGTTTGGATATGGGATTTGGTTTCAACTCTGAAGAAATGCCTAAGCTCTCAAATACCTTGCCTTCTTTGGAGTTATGTTATGCAACTGGCTAGAAGTTTCAAGATGACCACCATAAGAAATCCTCTCGTATGGATACTCTTGATAACATGGATTCCCAAAACAGTGAGGGTTATGCACAATCTCTTATTGCCAACTGGAATATCTCTAGTCCAGGTCAGTAATTAAATATTTTCTTCAAGTAGGTATTTGAAATATCCATGTAAAGTTAGGATCTGTGTTGACTAACTATGTTTCTAGACCAAATGGGTCTACCAAACTGAAGATTATCAACAAAAGACTTTCTTCTTTCTTTATTGCAAAGTTTGTTTATTCTTTGCTTTACCCATCTAAATGTATAGGTGTAACCAAGAGGTTATATAAAAGGCATAAGACTAAGAAGCTCTCTGTATATTCATGTGTTTCAGGAGACCATCCCCAACAAGTGAAGGAATGATTGAAAGTTTGGGCCCAAGATGTGGCCTGTACGGTTCATCTTTGCAACCGATACCAAAAACAAAAGCAAAAACTCTATTTGAACGATTGAAAGTTTGGGCCCAAGATGTGGCCTGTACGGTTCATCTTTGCAACCGATACCCAAAAGCAAAAGCAAAAACTCTGTCCGAGGATTGATCTGTGAGAGCGTATGTCATATATAGGCAAAAGCAAAAACTCTATCTGAGGATTGATCTGTGAGAGCTTATGTCATATATAAGCTCTAGCATAGGCTCTTCTTTTTTGAAAAAATAATATTCATAGAATTTCATTCCCCTCATTTCCCTTTATTTCATTTATGAAAGAGATTTAGAGTTGCTCATGTAATCTTTCTGAATTTAAATAAACAGTGCAGTTTCATATTCTTCTTTGTATGTTTATAGTTAACCTTTATCTTTAATATCATGAAGCGATTTTCAACTCTAGGACAAAATAGATTACATTAGGTATACTATTGTGTTAAAAATACGATTCAGCAACCCACAACAATTATAGAAAACAAATACAATGATTTGTTGATTTCTTTGATTATGGTACTTATTAGAAAATTGAAAACTAAGAAAAAGGCCTACGTTATTAGAAGATATGTAACATCAAGAAAAATAAAAGGCCCTTCACATGTCTTACAGAATTAATTTTATAAAATATTTGGTACTTGTTGATATTTTTAGCTTTTTGTTCCTTTTGCACTCAACATTTTTCGTTCCCAAATATTTTAGTTGGAATGGTAAACAATTAAAATTCCTGCAGGTACAAGTTCAAAACTCATCAGCCAAACAGAGTCTCCCAATTTTGTTAATTCATGCAAAACTTTCTTATGCTAATCATGGATTCTAGCTGCAACCACTGTGCCTTTGATCAGAAAAACAAGACTATTAGAACTTTCAAACTCCCATT
>LPNX010344489.1:168094-253547 GCA_001517045.1 Pseudotsuga menziesii | reverse complement strand
CAATCAAACTAGTACTAACAGCTTACGAAGAAGTCAGGTTTGAGATTAAATCTAAAAAAATTCATCCTCATTTATTAACATTTATTATTTAAAACTTAAAACCGGTTCCAGGTGTGTTGGGCCTGAGTATGCAGATCGAGAGGAAGATTTTTTTTAGTTCTTCTTCCTGACATGTCAGCTCAGATGCCAAAAGTTACAGAACTTAATCCAGTTTCAAATGCTAGTGTTGCGCTGCGCTCCTAATTGTTGATGACCTGGACACTTCACTGAGAAGTATGAATGGTTTCTGAGTGAATGAACGGAGAAAAGGAAGGGTATTGATTTACCATTTGATGTTCCGACAGAAGTCCATAAGCACCGGTCATTGCCAGCCCAGAAGGCATAGCAGTGGCCAGTGGTCATACCCATAAGCCCATAGCGAACATGCATATCCTACACATACAAGACATAGCAACCAAACACTTTGGGCACATTCGTTACATAACTAACTGTTCCAAAGCTTGTTTCAGATCCTTGATAAAAATAGAGGCGGATAAAAGCAGGGGAAACAGCGACCGAGCAGTTTGCTGGGTTTAATGGGTGCCGTGTAAGTTTGAAACGAGTGCGTGTTGAATGCATGGAATTCATGATGCAGAGGATGTTGAATGCATTGAATTCGTGATGCAGAGGATGGCGCCGGGACGTGACCACCAGCCATGAATTTTTCCCGAAAATGGGCGAGGAGGCTATCTTCCAGCTCAAATCGTGGAATCCCTAGACTCTACCTTTGAATCAAAATATCTTCAATGCAAATTACTAATTGAAAAAAAACATCCCATGCTAATAAGGTCATGGAGAGAAGCCTGCAAAATCTCGTTATCAAATTCTCATGCAAAGTGGCATGAGAAATCTTGCCAGCCAGATTTGCAGTGCAACTTTGAAGTTTTCTATGCTTAGTAACAGCAGCAGAGATTTAGACAGTTGAGAAAATCTAGTCACGAAAAATTTATTTTGAATGGAGAATTAGGTTAATCAGATTTGCACTGCAACTCTGAAGTTTGCTATGCCTACTAACTGAGAGAAACCTGAAAATCTATTCAAAATGAAAAATTTCATGCAAAATTGCTATCAGATTTGCAAGTTTATTATTCTTAGTAACTTTCTACAACACAAGCATTAGTAACTTTCTACAACACAAGCAAGGAAAATTTAGACTAAAGAAAATTTAGGCTTGAAAGTCTAGTGACAAATTCTCATGCATAATTGCAATCAGATTTACAGATTTATTATTTTTAGTAACTTTTTAAAGAAACTGCCAAAAAGCCTGGAAAATTTAGGCATGAAAATCTAGTCACAAAATCTTATTCAAAATTGCAATGAGATTTGCAAGTTTATTATTCATAGTAACTTTCTACAAGAACTGCAATACAAGCCAGGAAAATTTAGGCTTAAAAATCTAATCACAAATTCTCATGCATAATTGCAATGAGATTTGCAAGTTTATTATTCCTAGTAACTTTCTATAGGAACTGCCAGAAAAGCTTGGAAAATTTAGGCATGAAATATGTCCAGAAACATTATAAATGGAAGTCAAATGATCTTCATCAAATATCAGAAATTGTATCACACAGCTGCAACAGCTTGCACAGATGGCTCATAAAATAGTAATCACAGCGATGCCTACATGTTTTATTTTAATGTTAATGGTGGTAGTTGAAGCCTTATCATTTTCAATTGCTCCAACTACAGCTAGTGTTGGTTATGAAGAAGAAGGTTCTATACCAGGGGTGCCAATAAAGGGTCCGGTTCCACTGCCAGTCGGCTCTTCTATTCCCTCCCCACCACCACCACCTTATAGTTCTCCATTGGGTGAGCTTGAAAAAGGTTCTCTAGTAGATGGTGTGCCAATGGAGGGTCCAGTTTCACCACCCTTGGGTTCTTCTACTCCACCGCCAGAGGGTTCTTCTACTCCACCGCCAGTGGGTACGCCAGAGGGTTCTTCTACTCCACCGCCAGTGGGTTCACCAATGGGTCCTTCAACTCCACCGCCAGTGGGTTCTTTGACTCCATCGCCAGAGGGTTCTTCTATTCCACCGCCAGAGGGTTCTTGAGTGGCGGGCGAGCTTGAAAAGGGTCCGGTTCCACCACCACAATTCTCATTGCATTAATGACGATCCCTTTTGTCATCCACCACCACAATTCTCATTGCATTAATGGCGATCTCTTTTGTCATCCAGCACCACAACAATCGTTCTCTTGAATCTAATTTCATCTCAAATCAATGGATCAACATTCATCTCTATTTACTTAAATAAACTTTGAAGAATTTTGTTGGTTTCAAATAAATATTATATTTTTCTGGATTCCTATTTTTCTTCATTCTTTCTGTGCTTTGAGATTAATTAGTCACTTTAATTAATTTTTATTATCTCAATTATGGTATTGGTATTAGTTAACAAAGAAATGTTTAAAAAAATCATATTCTTGAGTTAGAGCAACATTCAATTTATTCATACAAAGTTTTTTTTTTATTGATTTTTTTTACTTTTGAAAATAGTTGTCATTAATGTGGGTGTAGGCAACATGCATGATTTTTTGTATTTTACTAATGGATAACAATGTAACATTCAAAAGAGAAAGTGTCATTAATCTTGTATTTTATAAATGAATAATAATGTAACATTCAAAAGAGATAGTGTCATCAATCTATTTTCGGTAGAGTATTTGTTTTTATAATTCTTAAGTTTGGCTCTTGTAATAGTGTCATTAATCTTGTATTTTATAATGTAACATTCAAAAGAGAGTGTCATGAATCTATTTTCAGTAGAGTATTTGTTTTTATAATTCTTAAGTTTGGCTCTTGTAACACTCTCTTAAAGAATTTAATGTACATAGATATTAAATATCTTTTTTTTTTTTAATTTTTAAATAAATATACTTGCACAAGTATTTCACTTATATAAATATGGTATGACAATTAAAACTAGAAAGTAAATAATTGAAATATAATTAATTAGTTGCTGTTTTTTTGACATTTTAATACATTTTATGGTTTAATGGTCTAAAATTATCAAATGACATGTTGAGTGAGTGTCCTACAACATGATCAAAATTATATAAGTTTTATATTTGTAAGAATATTTTGAAGTGTAACTTATTATTTTCTTGTTGTACATTACTTTTTGGTGAGTTAATAACATTCTCTATCATAAATAAACAAATGCTTTCACTATTGTAATTGTGATAAGAATTATAAACATGAAGATGAACATATATCTTAATAGTTATTCTTGTTATTTTAATCAAGTGCATAAATAGTTATTAGACAAGCATAAATAATGTTTACTTAGGCTTACATATTTTACAATCATTTTTCATTCATTTACTTTTAATAGGATAATATTCCCTTAAAATGCGCATATTATTGTACTTAGTACCATGAATCTGAGAGATTTATTGGTTTAATTATCATGTGTAAATATCAGTCTTCACTAATATGTAATTAACTATCCTTTTGTTATACATGATTTTAAGTTAAGATTCACAAATTCCTACTATGCAATGCTCATAATCATGCATATTATCACAGCATTTCAAAAGTTCTTTCCTTTGGGATTTCAATTTATTATATTACCTATTGTATCCTTTTTTGTTTACTACATCACTATGTGTACATCCTTTTGTGTGTATGTGTGCTTGTGTGAGAGAGATTTTTTGCATAATTATTTGTACTACCGATTGGTTACATAACTTCCTATTTTCCTAGATATCTATACATAGATAATCCACTTGATTCCTAAGAGGTTAAATAATTATTAGTATAACATGAATGATTGTTTTTGCATAATTATTTGTACTACCAACTGGTTACATAATTTCCTATTTTCTTAGGTATCTATACATTGGTAATCCACTTGATTCCTAAGAGGTTACATAATTATTAGTATAGCATGAATGATTGATTTTGCCCTTATCCCTTATATGTTTTTTATATGGAGATCTTTTTTATATGGAACTCACCTCTGGGCATTGCCTTCAATATTTGAAAAGTTTCTATATATTTCTCAACTTTTAGATTTTTCATAAAAACATTAGTAATTTGGACATTATATGACTAATCCCAACTTGTCATATATTTGGACAAAGGATTGGGAGAACTTTCAATGATAACGCACATGTCCCTCGTTGTTGACTCTATTCCCAAGTGTTTCATTCTTTTCAGTGCATGGGACTACTCCCTAAGGGAGTAGTCTACAAATTCGACGATTTGAGATGGAATACAACTACCGTCATAGATTTCTGGGCCAAATTGTCTTTCCAACACATGTTGATCTTCGATTCATCTTCCCCGCTCTTGCTCACCGGAAAGGAGGGCTCCATTCAATTAACACCCTTCATCGAAAAAATGGAAAGTTTCTAAAGTCAATTCATGGTTGGTCGTCACGTTTCGACGCCACCCACTGCATCATGAATTCAGTGCATTCAACACACACTCGTTTCAAACTTATAGGGTTACCCATCTAACTCAACAAACTCCTCAGCCTTTGTTTCCCCTAATTTTATCCTCCAAATTCAAGAATACAACGGATACGTTTCATTGGTATATGCGCCTCTATTTTTATCAAGGATATGAAACAAGATTTTGAAAAGTAAGTTATGTAACGAATTTGAAAAAGGAAGAGACTGGAAAAGCACACCTTTCAGTTTTGTAACTTGTTCAATGTGAGGTGTGCCCAAAGTGTTTGGTTGCTATGTCCTATGGGGATACATATGTCTTGTATGTGTGGGATATGTATGTTCGCTATAAGCTTCTGGGTATGACCACTAGCCGTTGCTAAGTCTTCTGAGCTATGACTTGGCTTGAAATGATCAATGCTTATGGGATTCTATCAAAACCTCAAATTGTAAATCAATGTCCCTCCTTTTCTCTACTTATAGGCCCGACATGTGAAAAAAAAGATGCCTAGTTGTTTGTGCCATCTTCAGGTATTTAAATTACATTTGGAACAAGATGCGTCATCTGTTCATTCACTTAGAAACCATTTAGACTTCTCAGTCTGTTCGTCCACATTTTACAATATTGATTCTTGTGAAGTGTCCAGGTCATCAACAATTAGGAGTGCAACACTAGCATAAGTCAAATAAATAGAAATCCTTTTAAAGTTAAATTTCATAACATGTACATAAGAATTTGAAACTCGATTAAGTTCTGTAACTTTAAGCATCTGAGTTGACATGTCATGAAGAAGAATTGAAAAAAAATTCTTTCGATCTGCATACTCAGGCCCAACACACCTGAAATCGTTTTTAAGTTTTAAATAAAAAATGTTAATAAATGGGCTCTTTTAAATGTTGGATGACTGAAAAAAATGAGCTACTAAAATTATTTGATGAATATTAATTAATGTGACTAATCCCACTCGCAAACCAACAAAAACACTTTCAGGTACCCTAAAATCATACTAGCCACAAATATGTTGTCTCTCTGACTTGGTACATAGCCCGGTTTTCCTTATGTATTCCGCCAAAATATTAGAATTGGTTCACTCAGTTCCTGGTTTCGCAATGGTTTCATTCTTAAACTTGACCAGGGATATAATATACTGGACTGCACAACATCCCACAATTACCCAATTTCAATGGAGCAACACAAGCACCTGATGTAATGTCCTCTTTTAATTAAATCACCAGAGACACCCGTTAACCTATTTTTATTCCCATAGATTCGAGCAGGTATTAAAGAAAAGGGAATAACTTAGGACTAATATCACTAGGAGCAGAAATGAACATCAATTAAGTATTATTAAGTCATCCGTATAGTAAAGAATACCATTAGTGTTAATATCATAAATCATGTGGAGCATGCATGCCTTATTTCTTTAGTCTTAAATTTCTTAACAGAGAGAGATTTATTGCAGGTTCACGTTTTGCAGTTGATAAGTAGTTGGAAATATTTAGAATAATTCGGTGGGACTCAGAATCTCATTCTTTGATCCGCATGACATCACTATCCTTCTCAGCAGACTGATCACACCGTACTGGGTGATTATCAGTCCATTGTTTACATATCCAAAGCATCTAGCAGCAAAAACGTAAGAGAGGGGGGCGTGACCTTCTTGGTGACAAAACAATTTGCTAGGTGCCTTGGAGGAGTCAAAACCTATGCATGAGACTTCTTATCTCTCCGGGAGGCCTAGACCATCGTTCCTACAAAGTTTCAGTAGAAACAGACCACTCCTCCCTCAAAAAATTCAAGATCATTAGAAGGAGGGAACTCTTTTAGCTGGCATCAAATTCAAGAGAGGAGCACCATTATCTTATCTTTTCGATATAACCTGCATTCATCTTATCTATTGGAATTCTATTAGCACTATTATTAGTGGTATATGTATCTCTTCTTACTCAAGTCTTCTCCCTATTATCTCTCCAGATTAACTATTTTTAGGGCCATTTGGCACGACACTTTACATGCACATTTTATTCATCTTTCCAGCACCATTTGAGTATCTGAACAACAAATATATTACCAAAGTACAATAGAATATCAGTTAGGATACTATAGTGGTATCAGAGCATGTTCCTTTCCAACTGTGGGTTTGAACATGAAAAGTAAATCAATTTGGAAGAAGATACTTTTGTAACTTATAGAAAGAGGAAGGGTAGATACACAGAGGATTTTGAATTTGAAGATATTCAGTTAGAGGATACAAGTTAAGACATGGACCCAACAAGAGTACACTTTGACAGAGGAAAGGGAACAGGGAAGAGGAAGACAGGTTGGAATTTCGTAACATAGTTAGTGCATTAAATGACCTAGCTAAAGGGCAGAAAGAAGTATTGCATGCCATAAACAAGTTGTCTCTTAAGCCGTAACAGTCTACCTCTTTCACAAGTGGATAGAGGATCTACCAGTAGTAGTGGGAAACATGCATACACTAATATGCAAAACACTCCGCACATATACAACAAACCATCCAAACCTACTATGCCTCACTTTTGGAGAATGTCGTTGCAAGACTAGTCATGCCAGCAGAACCTAGTGAACCATTTGGGGCTTATTTACAGGAATACATGGATTTGGAAGATGAGTTCCATTCATAGTATGTCATTCTCAGACTTTTGCAATATGAAAAGCAGGAACCGACCTAGGAACTTTCATAGAGGGTTTACTCAGAACTATGAATTACAGAAAACTGTGGGTAGGTTGAACATTCCTAATTTTGACGGGACATCCAGTTGTTCGGCCAGAATTTGGGTACAGAAGTTGGACACCTACTTCCAACTTAACCCCATAACTGAGACATATGTAATCAAGTTGGCTACTTTACATTTAGATGGGGAAGCACATGAGTGGTGGTACCACGGACATGTGACACTGGGTCACAACACTATCACCTCATACAATGACATCACACAAAGGCTCATGGAGCGCTTTGATAAGAAGGACCCAAAGATTCATTTCAGGGAGCTAGCCCAGCTCAAGCAGACAGGTAGTGCAGAGACCTTCATATCTGAATTCCAAAGAGTTGTCGTTATGGTATCTGACATGTTAGAGAGTCGATTGATTATGTTATTTATGGAGGCACTAGCCGAGCCAATCCATGGATCGGTGAAGGGTTACAAGCCAATTAATCTATAAGATGTTATCAGTAGGACTCAGGACCTACAAGATTATGTGCCCAAGAACAAGCCTCCACAAAAACCTACCAATCTGCCGGAAAACAAGGAAAAAACAGTCCCATGAAAGGAATGGTTGAACGAGGACACACGACAAGATTTAAGAAGGAAGAGCTTATGTTTCAATTGCAAAGAACCTTGGGTACCTGACCACAGATGTATGGGTAAAGGGAAGGTACACCTCATCGAAGTACTTCTAGATAGTAGCGAGGAAGATGAATTGGAGCAGGAACAGGATGGAGAACTACATAGTACAGAATTAGAACAGTTTCCACAAAGAGAAACTATTGCTACTCTCATAGGAGTCCCCACCTTCCATACTATCAGGATCAGGGGAAGTATCCAAGGACAATGTGCCATTGCTTTGATTGATGGTGGGGCCACCCACAACTTTATAGATGCCTCTTGGGCAGAGAGGAAAATATTTCCCACCAAGGACTTTGAAGGCTTTACCATTGTCATGGATGGAAATCACAGGATGAAATGCACACAGAGGATACCTCATTTACAGGTACAACTTGGGAATTATACATCGGTGAACGACTTTTATGTGGTAGATGTACTAAACATGAGCATTGTTTTGGGACTACAATGGTTGTACTCAATTGGGAAATACTTAACTAATTACCAAACATTAGAGATGGAGTTCCCGGCACCAGATGGGAAAAGGGTATCCCTAAGGGGAATGCCCAATGAAGCTTCGGGGTCAGCCACAACAAAAGGGATGACCACCATATTTAGGCATGAGGACAAGACTCGCACGAGAAAATGGCGAACTCCAACACATAAGACTTCAAGGAAGGACTAGTGGTATGAAAAGGGCTTTCTGGGTAGACCTCTCAACAAAAGTATGACGTGCCCTAGGGAATTCAGACGAGGATCCAAATCTAGGATGTTCAAACCTCATAGGCACCCGAGAAGATACAAGGAGGCAATACAGAGCATGGGTGAGAAGAAACATAAATTCGAAGAAAAAGAAGAGCCATCCAACAGAAAATTGACAAGAAGAGACAGGGACAGGTAATTCGATATATTGGTTGGAGATTTCTTGAGGACAAGCAATTTCGAACGGGGAGGACTGTAATGTCCTCTTTTAATTAAATCACCAGAGACACCCGTTAACCTATTTTTATTCCCATAGGTTCGAGCGGGTATTAAAGAAAAGGGAATAATTGAGGACTAATATCACTAGGAGCAAAAATGAACATCAATTTGGTATTATTAAGTCATCAGTATAGTAAAGAAGGCCATCAGAGTTAATATCATAAAGCATGCAGAGCATGCATGCCTTATTTCTTTAGTTCTAAAGTCAACGAGAAATTAGAATTACATGCATGCAAAAGTAAAGCGCAAACCCTAAAAGTACATGCTAAAGCTATGTAAGAAGGGTCATTGAACCAAAGGGATTATCTATTATTATTATTGTTGAGTTTGGTTTCTAAAGCAGCAGCAGGTGCCGCAGCAACAAGTTGGGGTTGGAGACGAAGGTCTTCAGCTAACAAGGGGTTTCGCCAGCGAAATCTATCTTCCCTAATCACTTAATGATAAATCATCCAGGTCTATCATCAGTTATTCACCATATTCATTCATCTTCAGTGATCTAGCACATAGAGATAGATTTATTGCAGGTTCCCTTTTTGCAGTTCGGGAACACCTGGAAATCCTCAGAATAATTCACTGGGACTTAGAATCTCAGTCTTTCCTCTGCATGTCATCACTATCTTTCTCAGCATACTCATCACACCATATTGGGTGATTATCAGTCCATGTTTGTGTATCTGGAGCAGCTAGCAACAAAAATGTAAGAGAGGGGGACGTGACCTTCTTGGTGGAAGAACAATTCGCTAGGTGCCTTAGAGGAGTCAAAACCTATGCATGAGACTCCTTATCTCTCCGAGAAGCCTAGACCATCGCTCCTACAAAGTTAGTTTCGGCAGCAACAGACTACTCCCTCAAAAATGTCGAGATCACCAAAAGGAGGGCACTCTTTTAGTTGGGCATCAAATCTAGGAGAGGAGCACTATTATCTTATCTTTCCGATATAACCTGCATGCATCTTATCTGTTGGTAGTCTATCAACATTATTA
Organism: Pseudotsuga menziesii; assembly: GCA_001517045.1. NCBI lineage: Eukaryota > Viridiplantae > Streptophyta > Pinopsida > Pinales > Pinaceae > Pseudotsuga > Pseudotsuga menziesii. The sequence continues at coordinate 243,804 of LPNX010344489.1, read as the reverse complement.
TTAGTGGTATGTGTATCTCTTCTTACTCAAGTCTTTTCCCTATTCTTTCTCCAGATTAGCTATTTTTTAGGGCCATTTGACACGACACTTTGCATGCACATTTTATTCATCTTTCCAACACCATTTGAGTATTTGAACAACAAATATATTACCAATGTACAATAATAGAATAAGAGTTGGGATATTACACCTAAGGGGACTCATGGTAGTTTTTTATCGCTGCAATGGCAATTTATTTGTTCCTAATTACAACATTATGGCGCATAATGAAGAAAAATTCAAACCCAATTCACCTTGGTCATATTACTACAATTTAGAACATGACAATACTCTCTCTCTCGTCATGGTGGTGGGGTGACGGGAAGCTACAAGCATTGAGATGGAACAAACACGATGGTTATGGGGAGGGCCATATGGTGCTAAAGAGTGGGCTAAGAAGTCAGGTTTGAGATTAAATCTAAAACAATTCTTCCTCATTTATTAACATTTATTATTTAAAACTTAAAATCGGTTGCAGGTGTGTTGGGCCTGAGTATGCAGATCCAGAGGAAGATTTTTTTTAATTCTTCTTCATGACATGTCAGGTCAGATGCCAAAAGTTACAGAACTTGATCCAGTTTCAAATGCTAGTGTTGCGCTGCGCTCCTAATTGTTGATGACACTTCACTGAGAAGTCTGAATGGTTTATGAGTGAATGAACGGAGAAAAGGAAGGGTATTGATTTACCATTTGAGGTTCCGACAGAAGTCCATAAGCACCGGTCATTGCCAGCCCAGAAGGCATAGCAGCGGCCAGTGGTCATACCCAGAAGCCCATAGCGAACATACATATCCTACACATACAAGACATAGCAATCAAACACTTTGGTCATACCCAGAAGCCCATGTTCGAAAGCTTGTTTCAGATCCTTGATAAAAATAGAGGCGGATAAAAGAAGGGGAAACAGAGACCGAGCAGTTTGCTGGGTTTAATGGGTGCCCTGTAAGTTTGAAACGAGTGCGTGTTGAATGCATGGAATTCATGATGCAGAGGATGTTGAATGCATTGAATTCATGATGCAGAGGATGGCGCCGAGACGTGACGACCGTGAAGACCAGCCATGAAGTTTTCCCGGAAATGGGCGAGGAGGCTATCTTCCAACTCAAATCGTGGAATCCCTAGACTCCTTAGACTACTCCTAAATACCTTTGAATCAAAATATCTTCAATGCAATTGAAAAAAAACATCCCATGCTAATAAGGTCATGGAGAGAAGCCTGCAAAATCTCGTTATCAAATTCTCATGCAAAGTGGCATGAGAAATCTTGCCAGCCAGATTTGCAGTGCAACTTTGAAGTTTTCTATGCTTAGTATGCTTAGTAACAGCATCAGAGATTTAGACAGTTGAAGAAAATATAGTCACTAAATTTATTTTGAATGAAGAATTAGGTTAATCAAATTTGCACTGCAACTCTGAAGTTTGCTATGCTTAGTAACCGATAGAAACCTGAAAATCTATTCAAAATTTCATGCAAAATTGCTATCAGATTTGCAAGTTTATTATTCTTAGTAACTTTCTACAACACAAGCACAAGCATTAGTAACTTTCTACAACACAAGCAAGGAAAATTTAGGGTTGAAAGTCTAGCAATGAGATTTACAAATTTATTATTTTTAGTAACTTTTTACAGAAACTGCCAAGAAGCCTCGAAAATTTAGGCATGAAAATCTAGTTACAAAATCTTATTCAAAATTGCAATGAGATTTGCAAGTTTATTATTCTTAGTAACTTTCTACAAGAACTGCAATACAAGCCAGGAAAATTTAGGCTTAAAAATCTAATCACAAATTCCCATGCATAATTTTAATGAGATTTGCAAGTTTATTATTTCTAGTAACTTTCTACAGGAACTGCCAGAAAAGCTTGGAAAATTTAGGCATGAAATATTTCCAGAAACATTATAAATGGAAGTCAAATGATCTTCATCAAATATCAGAAATTGTATCACACACAGCTTGCACAGATGGCTCATAAAATAGTAATCGCAGCTCATAAAATAGTAATCGCAGCCACGCCTGTATGTTTTATTTTAATGTTAATGGTGATAGTTGAAGCCTCATCATTTTCAATTGCTCCAACTACAGCCAGTGTTGGTTATGAAGAAGAAGGTTCTATACTAGGGGTGCCAATAGAGGGTTCGGTTCCACCGTCACTGGGCTCTTCTATTCCCTCCCCACCACCACCACCTTATAGTTCTCCATTGGGTGAGCTTGAAAAAGGTTCTCTAGCAGATGGTGTGCCAGTGGAGGGTCCAGTTTCAGCACCCTTGGGTTCTTCTACTCCACCGCCAGTGGGTACGCCAGAGGGTTCTTCTACTCCACCGCCAGTGGATTCACCAGTGGGTTCTTTGACTCCATCACCAGAGGGTTCTTCTACTCCACCGCCAGAGGGTTCTTGAGTGGCGGGTGAGCTTGAAAAGGGTCTGGTTCCACCGCAGGGTCCTTCTCATTGCATTAATAGCGATCCCTTTTGTCATCCACCACCACAACCATCAGTCTCTTGAATCTAATTTCATCTCAAGTCAATGGATCAACATTCATCTCTATTTACTTAAATAAACTTTGAAGAATTTTGTTGGTTTCAAATAAATATTATATTTTTCTGGATTCCTATTTTTCTTCATTTTTTCTATGCTTTGAGATTAATTAGTCATGCTTTTAGATTAATTAGTCACTTTAATTCATTTTTATTATCTCAATTATGGTATTGGTATTAGTTAACAAAGAAATGTTTAAAAAAATCATAATCTCGAGTTATAGCAACATTCAATTTATTCATACAGAGTTTTTTTCTTTTTGATTTTTTTTACTTTTGAAAATAGTTGTTATTATTAATGTGGGTGTAGGCAACATGCATGATATTTTTATATTTTACAAATGGATTACAATGTAACATTCAAAAGAGATAGTGTCATTAATCTAGTATTTTATAAATTAATAATAATGTAACATTCAAAAGAGATAGTGTCATCAATCTATTTTCTGTAGAGTATTTGTTTTTATAATTCTTCAGTTTGGCTCTTGTAATAGTGTCATTAATCTTGTATTTTATAATGTAACATTCAAAAGAGAGTGTCATGAATCTATTTTCAGTAGAGTATTTGTTTTTATAATTCTTAAGTTTGGCTCTTGTAACACTCTCTTAAAGAATTTAATGTATATAGATATTAAATATCCATTTTCTTTAATTTTTAAATAAATATAATTGCAAAAGTATTTCACCTATATAAATATGGTATGGCAATTAAAACTTGAAAGTAATTAATTGAAATATAATTAATTAGTTGCTGTTTTCTTGACATTTTAATACAGTTTATGGTTTAATGGTCTAAAATGATCAAATTACATGTTGAGTGAGTGTCCTACAACATGATCAAAATTATAAGTTTTATATTTGTAAGAATATTTTGAAGTTTAACTTATTATTTTCTTGTTGTACATTACTTTTTGGTGAGTTAATAGCATTCTCTATCATAAATAAAAAAATGCTTTCACTATTGTAATTGTGATAAGAATTATAAACATGAAGATGAACATTATCTTAATAGTTACTCTTGTTATTTTAATCAACTGCATAATAGTTATTAGACATGCATAAATAATGTTTACTTAGGCTTACATATTTTACAATCATTTTTCATAAATTTACTTTTAATAGGATAATGTTCCCTTAAAATGCACATATTATTGTACTTAGTACCATGAATATGAGAGATTTATTGTTGTAATTATCATGTGTAAATATCACTCTTCACTAATATGTAATTAACGATCCTTTTGTTATACATGATTTTAAGTTAAGATTCACAAATTCCTACTATGCAATGCTCATAATCATGCATATTATCACACCATTTGAATTGCAAGTTCTTTCGTTTGGGATATCCTTTTTTGTTTACTACATCACTATGTGTACATCCTTTTGTGTGTATGTGTGCCTGTGTGAGTGAGAGATTTTTTGCATAATTATTTGTACTACCGATTGGTTACATAAGTTCCTATTTTCCTAGATATCTATACATAGGTAATCCACTTGATTCCTAAGAGGTTAAATAATTATTAGTATAACATGAATGATTGTTTTTGCATAATTATTTGTACTACCGATTGGTTACATAAGTTCCTATTTTCCTAGATATCTATACATAGGTAATCCACTTGATTCCTAAGAGGTTAAATAATTATTAGTATAACATGAATGATTGTTTTTGCATAATTATTTGTACTACCAATTGGTTACATAACTTCCTATTTTCCTAGGTATCTATACATTGGTAATCCACTTGATTCTTAAGAGGTTACATAATTATTAGTATAGCATGAATGATTGATTTTGTCCCTATCCCTTCATATGTTTTTTATATGGAGATATTTTTTTCATGGGTGTGGGCATATCTTTCATTGGCCTAGCTTTCTAGGCCCATAACATTACTATTTTGTAAAGTTCTCACTCATTTCATAGTAAAAATCATTACTAATTAGATGTATTAATTATTCATCACCACCTTATGGTCAATCATATAACTATCATAAACCTCATTCTATCAAAATTCATCATGACGTATATATTATTCTTAATACAACAATGGATCATGCATGTTTCTAACCAATGTCACGTGTTTTAAAACCTATTCATGCTATTTCCCCTATTCATACTATTTCCAAAAGGGAAAAAGCCAACTCAAAGTTATATCTACTTAAACAATAAGGTGAAACCTGGACTTATATATAATACAAACACATATAATTGAAGTACATATAAACACATAACATATAGCTCATAGCTTGTATGAAAACCAATTGTGTTAAAAAAAAACTATACTCATAGCTTGGATACCTAATAATTGTTCATTAGGATAAAGAGAGGTATATTTGCATTTCTATTACAAGGAAAACACCAATTATAAGATCTATATTTTCAACGAAGGTGGGTAATCAATTTTTAGTTTATTTATTTTTAGTATGTTTGAAACTGAAGGGCATTAGTACTATCACTTATCTGACCCTACTACAAGCATCATGCTAAGTTCACACACACACACACACATATAAACTATTTTTTTTAAAGATTATTATCAATGCACTATCTATATTTAACTCTATGAGTGTTTTGCCATGTTATTTACACATAAGTAGGATAAATTATTTTAGAAAAAGATGAACCATTTCATATTTAATCATACCACTGGGTAACCTTACAATTTGCACCAAAATAAGCTAAAATATTTTATAAAAACTATGAGTCATTTGTTCACAAAATTCTCATTCGGGTCTGGTTCCACCACCATTTGGTTCTTCTACTCCACCGCCAAAGGGTTCTTCTACGGCACCGCCAGTGGGTACCCTAGAGGGTTCTTCTACTGCACCCCGAGTGGGTACGCCAGAGGGTTCTTCTACTCCACCGCCAGTGGATTCACTAGTGGGTTCTTCGACTCCAACACCAGTGGGTTCTTTGACTCCATCGCTAGAGGGTTCTTCTAGTCCACTTCCAGTAGTGGGTGAACCTATTCTACCAACAGAGGGTTCTTCTAGTCCACCGCCAGTAGTGGGTGAATTTGTTCTACCGCAAGAAGGTTCTCTAGTGGTGGGTGAGCTTGAAAAGGGTCCGGTTCCACCGCAGGGTCCTTCTCATTGCATTAATGGTGATCCCCTTTGTCATCCACCACCACAACCATCGCTCTCTTGAATCTAATTTCATCTCAGGTCAATGGATCAACATTCATCTCTATTTACTTAAATAAACTTTGAAGAATTTTGTTGGTTTCAAATAAATATTATATTTTTTTGGATTCATAATTCTCTTCATTCTTTCTGTGCTATGAGATTAATTAGTCACTTTAACTAATTTTTATTATCTCAATTATGGTATTGGTATTAGTTAACAAAGAAATGTTTTAAAAAAATCATATTTTTGAGTGAGAACAACATTCAATTTATTCATACGGTGCTATTTTTATTTTATTTTATTCATTTTTTTAACTTAATAAATGTTTAAAAAAAGACATATTCTCGAGTTATAGCAACATTCAATTTATTCATACAGAGTTTTTTTTGTTTTTGATTTTTTTAACTTTTGAAAATAGTTGTTATTAATGTGGGTGTAGGCAACATGCATGATATTTTTGTATTTTACAAATGGATAACAATGTAACATTCAAAAGAGATAGTGTCATTAATCTTGTATTTTATAAATGAATAATAATGTAACATTCAAAAGAGATAGTGTCATCAATCTATTTTCAGTAGAGTATTTGTTTTTATAATTCTTAAGTTTGGATCTTGTAATAGTGTCATTCATCTTGTATTTTATAATAAATAACAATGTAACATTTAAAAGAGATAGTGTCATGAATCTATTTTCAGTAGAGTATTTGTTTTTATAATTCTTAAGTTTGGCTCTTGTAACACAGTCTTAAAGAATTTAATGTATATAGATATTAAATATCTTTTTTTTTTTTAATTTTAAATAAATATAATTGCAAAAGTATTTCACTTATATAAATATGGTATGACAATTAAAACTAGAAAGTAATTAATTGGAATATAGTTAATTAGTTGTTGTTTTTTTGACATTTTAATACTTGTTATGGTTTAATGGTCTAAAATTATCAAATGACATGTTGATTGAGTGTCCTGTAACATGATCAAGATAATATGACTTTTATATTTGTAAGAATATTTTGAAGTGTAACTTATTTTGAGGTATGTGCATAACTCTAATGCATGCAACAAGTAAGGTTAAAATATTTTTAAAAACTATCAACTGTTTTTTCAAAAAATATTAGTGTGCCCCAAATACTTAATTGCATTGGTGTATGCACTTCCACACATACCAAAGTAGGTTGAAAAGTTATTTAAAATGACACTCAATACATATAAATCCACCATGTTTTAGTATATTAGGTGCATTGCCCTAGGATCATTTAAAAAAACACCAAACCAAACTTTCATTCCAACTAACAATTAGTGCTTCACACCTATACAAGCATATAACCACCCCATTGCATGGTGCTATCAAATTCTCACATTTCCCAATTGCTTCACTTCCATAATAGATTTGCATTGATTTTTCAATTTTGCAAAGGGTACCGATTTTTTTTTTCTGATGTGGCAACCATACCTCCTCAGTAAATAAGAGACCAACTAAATTGATTCTTATCCCTTAATTTATAGTTTTTTTCATTTTAAAATTTAAAATTAAGCTTGTTTGTTAAAAAAAAGTAAAAAGATTTCCATTGGTTTGGCCCTTCCATTTGGCTCACTTCAAAGGTTGGTTATCTTATAGGTTGCACCTGCACTCGTAAGCAGTGCTCCAATGCATTTCAATTTCACTATAAAGTTATGTTTAATGTGCAAAAATTCCCCACATGTGTGTATGCACTAAGAGTAATCTTCCAAATAAGATTATATGTGTGAATAGATAAATTAATGCATTATACTAGATTTCACTAACAAGTAGTGCCTATATGCTCTTCAATTCTAATGGAGGTACGAGAGCAATGATAATGGTGACTTATTATGATGTGATGCATCACACACCCTTTATAACAACACAATTGATGCTGATGCTCTCTTTCATTTGTACTACATTGTAATTATTCACACAAATAATGAATACTATTTTTAAAACTTATTGTTATGTGAAGTATCTAGTAAGAGGAGCTTTATGTTAGAAAAACATGACCGTAGAGCAATAACAATTAAACAAGATGCAAGGTGGGATCACTCATCAACAAACTGGATTTCATGAGGGCTTGGGAAGCTCTTCCAAGATATGTTTGTTGGAAGATTTGGACAACGAGAAATAAGGATATTTTTTAGGGTGAAAGAGCAATCCAGGAAAAGTTGCGGCAACTGCAAAAGATCTTTGGGTGGAAGCTCTATTCACGAGACGAATGAACAACATCAGTAAGGAAGCATTGACAGTAGAAGAAAGAGATTGGGCATCCGAATTGCTAGTTTTCCCAGCACATCTGCCATGGACTCAACAAAAAAAAACACAATTATGCACTCTTGGCAAATAAGAATGAATCCAGAAGAGTTCAAAGGATGGTGGAAAAAATTGGGCTACAATTCATTGTTCTTTGACGGTGCTCGAAAGGCAATCCGAGGATGGCAAGAGCGGGGGGAGTCTACTTCAATTCTGATGAAGTCAAGTTGAAAGAGTACGCTTGGGGAATCGGAAGGAAGACTAACAATGGGGTGGAATGGCTAGCATTAATAAAAAGTATGGAGCTTGCAAGGAATGATGGAATCGAGGAACTGGTGGTTTTCGATGACTTGTGCATGGTTATTGGAGAAGCAAGGAAAATAGCAAAGAATCAGAAGAATGCAACCACCAAAACCCATCATCTTTTAAAATGCATGGTAAATGAATTCAAAGCCATCAATTTCATTCATATTTTGAGAGAAAATAATAAACATGCAGACAATATGGGCAATAAGGGAGTGGACTTAGATTGTGGCAGCATGTTATGTAATCATCAGGTTTCTGAGAGAAATTGGATTATTTTATAGTGAACCGCTCTTCCTCATCTTCTGAATGTTTTGCTTTTGTATCCTCCTGCTAGGGAAGTTTATAAGGAGTTTCAGCACTCATAGAAAAGGAAATAGAGATAAAAGAAAAATATTGGAAAATGAAGTTCAAGGAGGCATGGACTTGGTCTTCCTCTGGGAGCAATTTGTGACTAGCCTATTGTAAATGTTACTTTCCTATTTTTATAAAAAAACTCTTCAACCGTTTCTATTAAAAAAAGATATTACTATAGTATAAATACCAACTTTAATATTTAACTATTAATAAAATGCAAATACCCATTTATATAATTTCTAAATAAATGTGATATTAATATAGTATAAATACCAACTCTAAATTAGGTGCATTCCTCCTTTCTCTATTTTTTTTTTATATTTTATATTTTTAGTTTTGTTTTAGTTTGGTGAAAGAACCCTCAATAAAAGGTGAAGCTTTGAGGTGAAAACCCTCAGTGAGGCTCTGCGGTGAAAACCTTTCGTAAAAAATTTGGACACTCCTAGGGCATCTTCATTTATTTGGGGTCTCTAAATTAGGTGCATACTTTCCTTCCCTCTTTTTTTTCATATTTTTTTATTTTTTTATTATTTTTATTTTATTTTATTTTATTTTTTATTTTGTTTTCTATTTTTAGTTTTAGTTTTTTCTATACACACTTTTACAACTTTACATAAATATGAGTAATTCCTTGCATTTTCCAAAAACTGTTAAAGGAAGACCTAGCACCGTTACCCTACATAACCTTTAGGGAAGAAAGAGAAGATTAAATCCACATAGAGTTTTTTTTTCCTTGGAAAAAAGCGTAATTTTATTTCAGCAAGAAGCGAACAAAATTACATTCTGTAGATGCAAAAGCATTACATGTAAACCTGTTACGTGTCAAAGCACATAGTGAAAATAAACATACCAAAGGTCTGTGAAAAAAACAAAAGTTCCATATATTACATCACTGTATAGAGAAATCAAGGGTTTAAAAAATCGTCTAATTTCCCTTTTTTCCCCTTCTTCTTTGATTTCACTTTTGTCCATCCTCCCTACGATGGCATAGCTACAATCAATTGTTTGCTAGCCACCTCCTCTGATTGTTGAAGATAAGCTTGTTCCTCATCAGAATCTGAACTTCCTGATTCATGTGCACGCTTTAGTCCACTTAAAGAAGCATACATATGAATCACAACATTTGTTTGAAGTTCCTCACCAGAGTTCTTTTGTCCTAATGTCTATGCATCCATTGATTCATATTTCATCAAATTTTCCTTATTTTTCTGTAAATCCTATTTTTCTTTGTCCTCATCCAGAGGTGGAACATAGTGTGCCTACCAATTTTTGCGATTTGTAGTCGACCCCTTTTTCTTCTTTGGAATTTTTTTAGAAAGAGGGCATGCATCTTGAAGATGACCTGTCAAAAGACAAAATCTACACCTAAAAGCAGTATTTTCATAGTCCAGACTCTGAATCCAATTGAAAGATTCATGTTTCAGCTGTATTCTATCAGGGAGACCTTTGCTGAGGTCTATCTCCACACAAATTCTTGCATAAGTAAATAAACCTGTTCATTCCTTTTGCTATCACTTGTGATAAAACTCCCAAGAAGATTGCCAATCTCTTCCAGTACTAAATGATCCCAGACTGGTAGAGGCAGATTCGACAACCTCACCCATACCGACATCTTGGTTACCACCATGGAGTTTGCATCAAAATCAGGAAACCAAGGGGTTATGAAGAGCCCAGCTCTCCCCCAAAAACCAAGGACCTTGCGTAAAAATATTCTGATAATATTCCTGGGATTCAAACTCAACAACAAAGAAACCCTTTGAACATAAGAGGATTTGACAATTTGTTGTCCAATTTGTGTGAATCCATTGATGGATATTAAAGGATCTAGGCCAAAACCCATTAAAGCGGCAGATGATAGCTACAGATTGTAACATACTAAAAATTTGTTTTACCTGTTAGTTCTTGATCTCCAGGGTTGGTGTGGATTCCAACTTTTCCATTAAATACGGATTGGGATGGCAAGAAGATGATGCCTCTATCTATGGCCCCTTTGAACGAGTTGCTTCCTTATAAGACGAAGGACATGAGGGTCCTCTTTTTCCTTCTGCTCCCCCCCGCAAATGATGCATCAAAGAAATAGTTGAGTTCTTGGAGATCTGACAATCTGTCAACCTGGAATCTTCCTGCAACACTTTTCCTTCATGTAGAAAGTAAAAAGAGGATCTAGGAAAACCCTCTCTTCGGTCCAGTACTATTTTTAGAGTTTCCATTAAATATGAAGCCTGAACCCACAGCAAAATCAACTTCCCAGAGGGAAATTTTATAAAAATATGATAACTTTCTACATCTGCCCTAACTCCAGATTCAGAGGAGGTAATGGAAAAAGAAAAGGGCATCACCACCCATGAGGAAGAAGAAAGGGAAAAAAACAGGCCTGTCGGATTCAGTACCTCAAGGTAGTGATTCTGGAGTAGCGGTTGAAAATGATATTTGGGGATACCAATCCTCCTTTGATTCCAAACAGACGGCGTTCCAGCACTTGCTCGATCTGAGGTCCCAAAAGTCTGGACAAAGGGAACAGTCGACCGCACATCCTAGTGCGTGCAGGAGGTTTTCCTTTTATGTTTTCGATGGCTTCAGATGTCAAAATTTTTTCTAGAATGAATCACCAGGGCCCTAGATTGGGCTGATATCCCTCCCTTCGCCTGTGCAGCTCCACTGCGCCCTTGCTGCGGGAGCATAGAAAGGTGAGCGGCAACCATATCTAGGGTTTCCCGTCAGCTCTGTTTTCCACGTTTGAGAAAACGCTCACTGGTGCCCTCAAACTCCACATAGAGTTAAAATCCATGCCCCATAATAAATTCACATCTTTTCAAGAAGAGATCCAAACAATTAGATGATAAAATTAAAAAAAATTGGAAAGCAAGGTAGAGATAATGGAGACTAGACTGCAAACAATGGAAATTCAAAAAAAACCCGAACAAGGAGAGACAGATACGGTAGAAAATATTAAGTTGAAGGATATGATTAAAGAAATAGAGGAAAAAGTTAACCACAACCTAACCCTAAATAATATAGAAGGCAAAATAGATATCAAACCCATTAAAAAGGAAATTAATAAGCTTGTAGTCTTATACCATGAGCTTAACAAAAGAGCTTTAAACCTCATAATTTTTTGTTTAAAAGAGGAGGAATAAGAGGATACGTTAGCCATTGTAAAGACAAAACTTCACTGTAGGTTACAAGTTGAAACTACTGATCTCATAGAAGTAAACATGTTAGGGAAATTAATTGAGAATAAAGAAAGACTAATACGAGTGAAGGTTAGCTCTAACAAACAAAAATACAACATACTCAGTAAGACATCAAGTTTAAAAGGCTAGGGGATATTTATAAATGAAAACCTCAGTCCAGAGGATCGGACCGAATTAAGAAATGAGGTCTAAAAGGTAAACAAATCTAGGAAGGAGGGAAAATGGGCATTAATCAAAAATAGGAAAGCTATTATTAGATTCTCTAAACCAAAAGGATAGTAATAAATAACAATTTGACACACTCCAGATCTTCTCCTGGAACTGTCGAGGATTTCCATGGAGCAAAGGCCATAAGTTAAGTTGGATCCTGAGCGAAATTGATATTATATTATTGGTTGAAACTTGGGAACATGAGGAGTCCAAGGTCCCTGATATAGACGGATATGTCCTATGGTCAATATGGAATAAACCTTCGTGTCATAGAGGGATTTGGGGTGTAGCTTGTTACATTAGGAAGAACATATCCAAAATGTTAGGATTTATAAGAAAGACCCTTACAACCAATTTATTTGGATAGAGATCACAGACATAAATGATGAAAAAACTTACATAGTCATTTGTTATTTTGCCCCTAGTAATTCCAACTTCTATAAAAAAACCAATTTAGATCAAAATTGTCCTTATAATGGTTTAGAACATGATATTTATAGTTTAAGGAAGAAAGGAATATTATTTTGATGGGTGACTTCAATGCTCGAATTTCCAGTAACCAAGTTATTCTTTTAAGCAACTATTCCAACCCTAATCCTCTTTGGTTAGAAGAAGACCTTGAGCTAGCTAACAAGTACAAAAGAATTTCTGAAGATCTAGGTGAAAATTTATTCGGGTATGAGATGGTTATATTTTGTAGTGCTCAAGATATTATCATTTGCAATGGTCTCACAAAATGGTCAAACTATAGCCAGATGACTTGCATCCATGGGCTTGGAAGTAGTGTAGTAGATTATGTTATATCTGATATCCCTATTGTTATAGCTGATTTTACCACACATGGTTGATCACACATTTATGGCCTTCCTTGTCCCTCTGCAGACTCTTTGGACTCCATGGAATATTATTGTACCTTTTATGTTTCCAAGATCATCCCTAAAAACACCTATTATTGGATGTACTCGACTTTTAATCCCTTTCTCGCGTATATACGCAGATATTACCCTTAAACCTGCATACATCGGGATGTGTGCAAAAGGCCAAATATTTTTGGAGTTTTCCTTGATGTGGATCCGAGTCACTTGTCTCTTGGCCTTCCATATGCCTCGATATCGCTCGAATTTGACCTTCCATTACCCCATTGAAGCACTATATAAGAAACCCTTTGGATACATTAAAGAAAGGGGGGAATTGAAGAGCAAGAAAACTATAGTCCATTGTTTCCATGACTTGCTTGTACTTGAGTCAGCATCCCTTTGTCCCTTGGATCACTTTTTGTTCTTCCAAAGCTTGTCTTTTCTTTTGAGCTTTCTATCGAGAGATGGAGGATTGAGGTGGTGGAGGGCCAGGTGGAGGACTCAGTTTCTCCGGTTCGCAGACGTGCCGATAGAGGTTGTCACTTGTGTAATCTCTGATTTTATTAATAGAAATATCTTTTCCTGTCCAATAATGTGCATTTAAATGAATATTGAATCCATGGATGTGTTTAATTGTTTATACGTTATTGATTATATATTCTAGAGTAGTCCTAACACTATATTATATAGCATGCTTGTCTTATTTGTTGTTGTTGAGAGCAAATTGCTAACATAAGCGGGATTGGAAAAAGCTCAACGGGGATCTACTTCAACCGTCCAGAATAAGGTATGTTTCGAGATCCTTTAGTGTTAGCTGTTTTATTTCTGTTGCATATTGGAAAGGGATTGATTTCTGCAGTTTCTCTGTCTGTTGTGGTACACCCCAAACCATAGGAAGTTTTCTCCATAACAAACTTGGCAACCATACTGGGGAGGTTCCTAGTTGTTTTTTTAGGGGTTTTCGGCATTCAATGTGCTTGTATTACTCTGATTTCTCTGATTCTGAGTCGGTTCTAGGGGCATGTTTTCCCAGTAGTATCATGTAGGAGTAAATTTTGTCTCAGCTTGTCTGTTTCCCTTCTTTGTCAATATTTTTCTTCATGTACGCGGGTTTTTCTTTCACAGTCGCGTGTACACACGGGTTTTCCTTGAATAGTCGCATATGTACGCAGGTTTACTAAGAACAGTCACGTATGCCGTGTTTTTTTGCTTTTTTGGGAATATTAAGTGTTGCTAGGTGATTTTGGATGATTGCTGAGTCTTCTTTGATGCTTCTGGAGTCTGTTGACACCCCTGTTTCTGACCAGAGACTTCTTTTAGTTTGATTTTTGAAAATGTTATTGTCATTCCATTTTCAACTTTTTGTTTTGGGATTAGTGCATTAGGTCTCTTTTACCTTAGTTCTTTGCTTGGATGTTGTTTGTGAGTGCTTACAGATTCTGAGGGTTGTAGACTCATACTTTTGCTTTTTATCTCATTTAATTCAAAAATACAAAATCATTTTGCTTTTTGCATAGTTACGCATTCTTTGCATTTTGCATTAGCATGGTACTTGCATTAGGTTTGCTTGGTGAATATTAGTCATATTTTCATATAGGAATGATTGAATATTCATTTGAAGGAAAAATTTTGCACTTCACATAGTAGCATACCGTGTTTTTCATTCGACACAATGCATTTGCATTGATTGTTAGGTGTGCATTTTACTTCTTGTTGTGTCATAACATAATTAGTTGCACGACCATTTACCCTTTGAGTAATAAATCCAATTGAAATCAATGCATAATATAATGAATTACACTCTTTTCTTTTCTAGGGTGCACCAACAAGACTAGGCTTTAGGGTCTTGGAATAGTTCATTGAGAGTCAATTCTCCAAGACCACTAAACAAAACAACTAGGTGTATGTCCAGGTGAGAGTGTGAAATTCCTTTATATAATTAGTATTTCTCAGGATCCTCCTCTTACAAGGGAGTTAAGCACGAGACAGTGTGAGCAGTCATGATTGGGATGACCCCTGGTTGTGACTAATTAGCACTAGAGATATTTCCAGGATTGTATTTGTATTTGGGGGCCTTTGATGTATTGACTAGTGCACCCCTAGGGTACTAGTTGTGCTATCCGACTTCGGGATTTGTTACCCTTCCTATATGGTCAATCCTGCCTGCGACTGTCTGCCTGAGCATTGATTATATCGAGGTGACCTTAGTTGCCTTACCTAGGTTATCAAGGGGGTATTTGCAGAGGTTATTCTACAGGTGTCCTGGCCATGTAGGGGTCGGATAACACAGTCACTATATGCGTTGAAGCTGAGGGACACTATAATTAGTTACGAACCTCTGCTTGTTGTGTATGGGAGTTTCAAGCCTCTCCTAGGTGAGAAATACCTACTTCATTCGGGAGCTCACATATCCTATCCTTGTTTACTTGTGATTTGGATTTACATTTTATAGGTGTATGCTCTGTGCATTTTAGTTTGCTTAGGGTTTGCGTAATTAGATAGATTATTTTTATTTTTTGAGTCATTATGGATTCAGGCGAGACACCCCACCATTTTCATCATTTAGCAGGACTTATGCCTTCCATGTCTCCTCCTCCTTTGGGAGAGAGAACCAGACAGCCCAGGCAGACTACTTCTCACTTTGATTCACACACCATGGGAGATCATGAGGATGATATTCCAGAGATGTCTTCTCCACCTCACGAGGTTGGGGAGGAAGATCCTACTATCACATATGATGCTTCACAAGAACAACCTTCACGATCTGGTTATGATCCCTCATTCACAAGTCACCGGTATTGGTTTTCAGGCGGCGAGACTCACCATGAACCCGTAAGCACTAGTCATGTTAGATATGACATGTCTGATATCCCTGCACCCGATTCAACACATCATGCTGAGTCAGAAGTTGATCCTAGCACTACACCTAGGGGCACTCCCATTCCTTTCCATGCAGAGAGATTTGGGGGCACTAGTCACATTGCACCCTCCATCCCTATGGTGGAGGAAACTTCACATGTTCATCCTATACTGAGTGTTAGTAATCCTATGTGGATACCAAAATCGAGATGAGTAAACATTGGGAACACCACTTACATTCCTTCACATGTCCCTTCGTCTTCAAACCCTATTCCTTCAAATGTGTTCTTAACATCACATCCTCCCCCTAGTTCACGTGAGCCTTCAAGCCGAAATATTGCTACTAGCCATGTTCGTTCTGCAACTGCTCACATGGTAGTATTTCAGAGTCAAGTACCTCCTGTCGTGTCAGCGGGTCGTGTACATGTTTCTAGATCTTCTCATGTTCCAGCTTATGGAGCTTCCCATATCCCTAACTATGGACATTCTCATGGTACATCCCATGGAACACCTTATGGAGCTTCTCATGGACATTCTTATGGACCGCAGTATGGACAAAACCATCAACCATATGGGTACGAGTATCAACAACCTGCTTACTCTTCCAATTATGGCTTTGTAGCACCTCATAATCAAGGTACCCCACATCACAATGCTTCCATGCAGCCCTACATGGGTCAAATGGGAGGAGGTTATTATGGCCAAGGCCATGGTATTTATAGCAATCAACCTTGCATGAATCAAAACTACTAGGGAGCATGGAATCGACCATCTCAACCTAGGCTCCCTTTCCTTTCGACTTTGAACTTACTTGACTTGTTGAGATTGATAAATGATCCCGTGTCTCATAACCCGACATGGTCGACAGTCCCTAACAAGCTTCCTTTGGACATTCCCAAGTTTGAAGGTAAGGCTGGTGAAGATCCTGGTGAGCATGTCACAACTTTCCACCTTTGGTGCTCTTCCAATTCCTTACATGAAGATTCTATCTATTTGAGGCTATTTCAATGCACCATCACGGGTCCTGCGGTGAAATGGTATATACAGTTACTAGGGAGGGCTTATGGTACGTTTGATGATCTTGCTATGACTTTCCTTAATCATTTCCAGCTATCCGTATGTTACAACGTCAGTACTGAACTCTTGTCGACCTTTCGGCAAGACAAAGCCACACACGTTTCAGATCATATTCAAGAGTGGCATAGACGGAAATGGTTAATCAAAGCCTTTATACCACTGGAGTTTCTTCTTGAGTGGTTCCTCAAATCCTTGTTACCTTACATCATGAAGGATGTTTCTACATACGGATTCCAAAATGAGGAACAAGCTATATTCAGGGCACAAGCATTGGATTTGATCTATGCTCAATCCAGACTTTTGTATGAGATTATACCTAATGCTCCTAGATCCAATTTCGACCCCAAGGTCAAGCCTAGGCCACATGCCGATGGTATTGTGGGATCTACAAGTACCAAAACTGCGGACTCGGTTGTGAATCAAGTGAGCCAATTGTCAATTAACTAGTCTGTGTCGGGACAAGCTATGGCTTCATCTCAACCTACCCAATCGGCGAATGTACTTTTTGTGCAATCGTTGAACCCGAAAGGCAACCAGCAGCTTGGAAGGAATAGAAAAAAAGGAAAAAATAATCGTAAGGGTGGGAACAAGAATGAAAATGCTAATAATAATGACAAGAACACTAATGCTGGGGGGGACAAGTAGTCTAAATGTAAGCTGAAGTTTCCTTGCAAGTTGTGTAAGGATGACCATCTCACTAACTTTTTCCCTCGTATGGAAGATGCCTTGAGGTTCATAGCACAGGGCCTAGCTATGTTAACTAATCCTTTACCCAATAATCAAAATATGAACTCGAGAACCGTTGATCCTGGTTGTGTATCGAATGGAAATAAAAATCCGCCGGAGGCCAATAGTGGTCACGATTGCATCAACATGGTGCGTGCTGCTAAAGTTGTGACTCGTGCGAAAGATTATGCTTTGTCACAACTAGACCTTGGGAAAGAACCTTCCCCACCTGAGAGCCCTTTGCAAATCGAAAAGCCTATGGATAAACCTGAAGCTCCACCTCGCATTCCTAAGGGAGTCTTAAAGCGTTTGGGGCAAAATCCTAATGCCCGAGCTGCCCAGAACTATTCAGTTGTCAAGGATTTGGGCCAAACTCCTTGTGTGATGTCCACATTAGAAGTGCTTAAGACTTGTCCTCTGCAGAGGAAATCCTTGTTATTTTCTCTTGGGGTTAGTGATGATAGCTCTTCTTCCATTATCAAATTTGAAACCACGGGGGTACAGCCTCGCTTGCCATACTATGTGTCTCTTTTGATTCATGTAGAGTGTCTTAACAACATCGTCAAGCGTACTATCATTGATGAAGGCGTTGCTGCTTCTGTGATGTCTTTGTCTTGTTGGAAGGGCTTGGGTTCTCCCACATTGTCTCAATCCACTACTATGTTGACAGCTTTCGATGGTAGATCATTTCGGCCGCACGGGATTCTTCCTTCTCTAGAGGTCCAATTGGGAGGGAAGACCGTCGCGATCGAGGTTGAGGTGGTTGATGTGCCCATTGACTACAATCTTTTACTAGGTAGGAACTGGATGTATAATATGCGTGCCGTAGATTCTTCCCTCTTTCGAGTGATATGCTTTCCATTTAATGGGAAGATTGTTACAATTGATCAAAAGTTGTTCCATAATCCGAGTGTTAATGCATCATCGGGAGCTTCTATCCCGATTATCGATCATTCTCAACCAACAACTGGGAGTGTGGGCGCAGGTATGTATCCTTCTCTTATGGGAACCTTTAGTTGTCGTGTGCTCGTTCTTATGATTGGGTCTAGTTTGGGTGGGGCTTCATCCTCATTGAATTCAGTATCTTTTCGCGCTACCCATATGGAAGATCCTTGGATTCTTCCTTCACCAAATACTTCGAGTGTGCCCGTTGAGATAGACGTGCCATTGCCTGCAATAATGGTGGTGTATCAAGTGAATCTTGATCAGGTTGCAGAGCCTAGTCCTTCCTATTCGCGGACGGAGGAGGAGGTCCCGTATGTGCTACTTGCATGGGCAGTAGAGTCATCTCATTCACATGATTGCCTCGATGATGTTTTCCATTGGATGAAGCTATTCTTGGGGCCATTTATGGGGTTGAGCAACCTTGGGAAGAATTGCATCATCGATCATATTTTCTTCCTAATCTCAATCGTATGGAGTGTGATGAATTTAGGGATATTCTTAGTGAGAAGAATGGTAGCCCCGTGGTTCCATTAAGCTCTCCTGGTCAAATGGCTGATGGAAACATGGCTAATTTTTCATCAACAATTCCTATCTATATTTCTCGTGATCCTGGCAAGGTTGAGAATGTCTACATTGGGGTGGGTTGTTCCCCCGATGAGATCAAGGAGTATACCGAGTTGTTTAAAGAGTTTCGTGACATTTTTTCTTGGTCATATGAATAAATTCCAGGTATCGACCCTCATATTGTCGAACATGAGATCAAAACCTATTCAGATGCAAAGCCAGTTCGACAACGTTTGCGTGCAGCGAATCCTAGAAAAGCACCCGCCATTAAAGCTGAGATAGAGAAACTATTGAAAGCTGGTTTTATCTATCCCGTTCCCTTGATGGAGTGGGTTTCAAATCCTGTTTCGATGGATAAGAAGCAGGGAGCGATCCGTATATGCACTGATTTCCGTGACTTAAATCGTGCCTGTCCTAGGCATAATTTTCCCACACCATTTATTGATCAGATTTTGGATGAGTGGTTTCCTAATTTAAGTCTTCCACATGCAAGAACACATGCATGTAGGAAGACCTTCCTTGTTGCTGCTAGTTTAACATATTTGAAGTCCACTGTCCATCTAGATCTAACGGTCCTCAACAATTTCGCAGAGTCAACTAGTAGGTGATTTAATGATCAGGTTGGGAGCGAAATTTTAATATGCTCTATAACATTTGGAGTCCATCATAGATCTATGTGGACCCATATCCAACGATTATCAATCACTTCTGTCGTTGAAATAGGAGGTGAGTTAACACAGAGGCTAGACACGAAATTATTGTGAGAACCAAAGTTTGAAAGAAAATATGTTGAACAGATCCGACGGTCAGTAGTGAACCAGCACAAGAAATTGATGGCGTAGAAGGAGTCTTGCAGGCCGAAGGAAGAAAGCGGAAAGCATGAAAGCTATTTAAACAAATCTTGAAAACCCGGGATCCGCATCCCGCACCGGATCTAATATTGACGATTGAGAAAGGTTGCATAAGAAATCGACGACGCAGAAGGAGTTTTGCAAGCAGAAGGAAGCAAGCAGAAAGTATGGAAGTTGTTTAAACAAATGTTGAAAACCCAAGATCCACATCCCGTGTCGAATCTAAGATCGACGGTCGAGAAAGGGTGCACAAGAAATCGACGTCGCAGAAGGAGTTTTGCAAGCGAAAGACGAAAAGTGAAAAAGTATGGAAGTTGTTTAACCAAATGTTCAAAACCTGGGATCCGCATCCCGCAACGGATCTAAGATCAATGATCAAGAAATAATGTACAATAAATCTGTGATGCAGATTGAATGTGCAAAAAAGGATGTGCGAAAGCAGGTGTTCGATTTCAGATCAACGGTCAGTAGGGAGGCCGCACGAAATCGACAGTGCGGAAGAAGTCATGCGGAAAAGGATGTGTGGAAGGTGGAAAGCGAAAATTGTGGAATGATATATAGAAAAATCACATATCTTATATCTGATTTTCTTCTCAAATCAATGGTCACCAAGAGCTCGAAGAAGATCAATTGTGCAAAATGATTGGTGCGGAACCAGTACTGTGGAACCAGAACTACAGAACCAGGACTACATATACTTTGATTTGTGAAAAAATAAAAAGTGTGAAAGAAGTCGAGTTGCAGAAAATGACAATAGCGAAAGAATCCAAATGGCGAAGATGTGGTGCAGAAACTCATGATTACTCAGTGATTGGAATGCTTGTCTGTCATAAGGAATCGAACGGTTTGATCAGTTATGGAAATGGACCATCAGGCATACTAACGGGTAAAGGGTTTAAGGATTGATATGTATAAAAGGATGTTTGTGGTGAAGGAATAAGTGTGCTCTCTGCAGACAAAGACTCTGATGCATGGATAGCTGTCAAAGTGGGGATTGAAGAATGACAGAGGACTCTGAGTTATTTCAAGAATATCAAGACTAGAGACAATGAGGGGAACCAAGGTCCATAAGGAAATCCAGAAGTAGATCAGAACATAGTTGGTATGCATTGGTATATATGTTTTTCTACATATTTGTAATGAACATGTTTAAATCTGAGAAATAAGGGTGGTAGGGTGGTGCTAGGAAAAGCAGGTTCTTTTTTTGTTCAAGTTAGAGCTTGTACAAGTGGAATTTGGTGCTTCCACCAAGTTGTAGCTGGAGAATGCTATTTTAGTTGGTGCTAGAAAAACATGAGGGTTGGTGCTCTCCACAAGAAGGAATTTGTAAACAGAGGTTGCAGCCTCATTTGAGTAGGTGCTCAAATAAATATGAATATTTGTTTGTCTCTGTCATGTGTGTGTGATTGATGTTCATCATCTCTTCTGTTGTACTTGTTGCACTATCATAACTGTAAATCTGTAATCAGTAATAATGCTTTGAATATTGAAAATTGGTTTAAGCTTTAGAAATAATTGATTCACCCCCCCTCTCATTTATTTGAATAATTTCAACATTGTTGTAGGACTTTTATAGAAAATTTGAATGCATATCAGGCTGGACAATTTTAATACTTATGAAGATGCATTTACTAAAGCGTTACAAGTAGAGATGGACGAGGATTATTCAATAAACCCTGTTGATAGTCGTATTGAAGAACAACTGGAGATTATGCAGAAGTCAATATGAGAAATAAGTCGCAAGGGACACGAAGTCTGGTGTACGAAATGCTCAACGTCCAGGCATACAAAAAACTATTTTCGACAAGAAGAGAGTCAAAAGAACGTCTGATTCGTTTAGTCGAAATGATTTTGTGACATTTTCCATGAGCACGATCTACATGTGACAAAATACTATCCATACAATATGAAGAATGAAAAAGATCGTCGGTGTGCAATATGTGAAGTTAAAATCCATTCAATAGCCGAATGTCAACTAAACTTGAAAAATCGACAGAAGTATCACGCAGTTTACCAGAAAAATGTTGTTGCACAAAATAATAACGATAATAATACAAGGAACAATAACTACCAGAATGATCAAAACAATCAAAGATATGATGGTCGAAGGTACGAGTGTCGATATGAAAATAATCATCGTGGAGTATTTTCAGGTCGAGGCTGATACTTCGGAAATCGAGAGAACAGACCACGATGACTGATCCAGTGCTATACGTGTTTAAACAAAGGACATCGACACGCTGAGTGTCCACAAAAGGATCGAACCGACCTTAAATTATGTACAAGTTTTGGTGTCAACAATCACTCTTTGGAGGATTTCCCCACCATGCTTGAAAAGATCAATAATAAGAAAAACGTTAATGTTTTGTCTAGTGTGAAAAAATGTGATGTTGTTTGAACTAAAAATTTATAAATTGTCACCCGGTAAGGCACAAAAACCGGCATGGATAATCCCAAAATAAGTAAAATAAAGAATAAAGAAGACTATCCTAACCCTGTCATACAAAAACAATTATATAATGTTGCGATGAACATATTTCAAGAATTAGCTGCACAAGAAGTAAAGGATGATGCTCGACAGGAGATGTCTTAAGAAGTAATTAATTTAATAAATACAGATAATTTTGTGCAAAATTAATCGACTTATTATACAATATTAAGAGTAAATTTGGTATAGATAAGAAATCCAAAAGCATATGTAGCTTAAATAAAAAAGATAAAAATGATGTTGACCCTTTAGTCAACCTGGAAATCGAAGGTTACCATGTCCAACAAGTCCTTCTCAACTTCATATCATAGGTAAACATCATGACCAGGGACACATGGGAACAATTAGGTAAACCTCGACTTAACGAATCTGGCATATATTTGAAGTTATCCAATTAAGGACTAATTGAACCCATTGGTGTTTGGAAGAATGTCGACACAACTAAAAAAGGTATCACTACAAAAGTCGACTTTGAAATTATTAATCCTAAGGAAGGATCCAGTTCCTTTCTAGCCTAGCAGGTCGACCATGGGGTCGAAAGATGAAATCGTCAATTTCACTAGATAAAGAAAGAATAAAACTTAAAGGAAATGAGTAGAAGGTGATTGTTCCAATTCATCCATCATAAGGTGAACCTTGGACAAAACCTATAGATGAAGAAGTCGACGTCCAACAACTATACCAGATACAAAATAATGAGGATTACGCCGAACCAAACATATATGGAGAGCTTCACTTAGGGAACCTAGATTATGTCGGATATAACTCAGATGCAGAATTATATGATTGGGAAATGGAAAATTATGAACTACAAGCAAGGGAATGTTGGACTATCAAATCCATTCCGAAAAAACAAACACGACAATGTTTCTCTGTGTTTATAATACTGAAATTATTTCAACGAAAAGTTAGGGAATATCCATCTCTAGCACCAAAGAAAAAAGAAACATCAAACCGACCGTCACTTAGGAATAAAGAACAGGAACCGCCAGTCCTTCACATTGATCAAGTATCTAAAAATATAGGTGAACATGGTTGACTTCAAAGTCTAGTTGAAACATTTATGGGACAAGTTGCTCGGTGGTGGGATGCCCACCAATCGAGACTACAAACATGGTTGAAATATTCAACGTACTTTGTCGAAATATTTGGAGGAAAGAAGCTAACAAATAAAGCACAAATACCAGTCTTTACTCAAGGCCAAGATCCTGAAAAACACATCATTACATGTGAAAAAGAATGGAAAAGGTTGGGATATAAAGATGTACGAATATGGCCCCACCTATTCCCATCGACATTAGACGATTTACCAAACAAATGGTACAAAATGGAAGAAGCACGACGTGAAACATTCTTATGGAACAAACTAAAAGAAAAATTCATCAAGGGCTTCAAATTTATGCCTGAAGATGACCACCTAGTTGAAGCTACGAAGCAAATAGAAACATTTATAAAACCGACTGTTAGTAATAGTTCGACAGGAACTCACAACCGACCGAACGCCTCATGTCATAATATTTGGTTATCTAAAGTACCACAATTGACAAGACTTAGACTAGAAACAAAACATACATGTGGAAAAGGTTTTCAATGGAAATCTGACCATCTGGAAACAACAAGACCAATGAAAACAATACTAAAAGTCGAAACGACAAAAAAAGAAGAACCTGAAAGAATGACGGCAAAATACTTCCCAACAACATTTTCATAATTTAAATAAGGAAGTCGACAAATTAATGAAAGCAAGGTGCCAGAGTGGATGGACACAAAAATTAAAATAAAAAGAAGTCGACATTTCTAATGATGATAGACCTAAACTTGCGAAAATCGTAGATTACTGGAATGAAGAACAACCAACAAAAATCTTCAATTTGCTAAAATAATTTCAAGATGTTTCTGCTCGGGATTATAAGGATCTTAAAGGATTAGTTCTAGAAATGGGAGAAATGATGATCGACATAAAACCCGATGCAAGACCCATAGAGAAATGACCATATAAACTTGCTCATAAATATAAAGAAATAATGAAGAAATAAATTGACAATATGTTAGCGGTAAGAATCATCTATTCTATCAACGAGTCAGAATGGACAATCCCAATGGTTGTGCAAATAAAGAAGCATGACTCGACACGACTAAGAATTTCTGTAGATTTTCGTGAACTCAACAAAGTCACTCTTACAGACCCATTTTTGACTCCTTTTGCAGACAAAATTCTTAATGAAGTCGCAGGACATGAGTGTTACTCATTTACAGACACTTTCTCAGGTTATAATCAAGTACTGATCACCAAAAAAGACCAAAAGAAAACAACGTTTGTATGTGAATTTGGTTCATTCACCTACAAAGTCATGCCATTTGGTCTAAAAAATGCACCAGTTGTGTTTTCACGAATAGTAGTTAAAGCATTCCAAGAATATATCTACAAAACAATGGTTGTGTATTTTGACGATTGGACAATTTACTCTATGTTAAAATACCATTGCAAATGGATGAGACTGATGTTAGAAAGATGCTGACAAATTCAACTATCCCTTATATAAACAAATGCGTTTTCGTAACTCCTATAGGAATTATATTAGGACACATTGTGTGTAAAGAAGGAATTAAGCTCGACTTCACAAAGATTAAAATCATTCTCGACTTAAAATCGCTAGTCAATCCAAAGAAAGTAAGAGTCTTACTTGGGAATACAGGGTATTACAAAAAATTCATTCGACAATACTCAGATATGACATATTTGTTAGAAGAATTATTAAAAGAAAATCAATTATATGAATGGACTGAAGAATGAGATGCATCATTCGACATTTTAAAGAAAAAACTAGTTGAAGCACCTATTCTAGGATTTTCGAATTGGTCGGTAAAATTTCATGTACATATCGACGCATTTGGTATACCAATCGGTGCGATATTGACACAACCATGAGATGAAGGAATGGATTATCCGATCTTATATAGTAGTAGAAAACTGAATAAAGCGGAACAAAATTACTCCGGAATAGAAAGGGAAGCACTAGGAATGGTCTTCGCGCTTCAAAAGTATCGACACTACTTGTTAGCTAATCCCTTTGTTTTACACTGAACACCAAGCATTAAAATACTTAGTCAATAAACCTTTACATAATGGTAGAATATGTCATTGGTTACTATTATTTCAAGAATTTGAGTTTGAAGTCATAGTTCGACTGGGGAAAGCAAAAGTCCGACTCAACCACTTTTCAAGAATCGACACAGGGGAAGAACCGAATGGAATAGAAGATGACCTACCATATACACATTTGTTTAGAATTGAAGCAGTACCTTCCAAACTAGCAGAAATAGCTCAATTCCTAGAAAACGGACAAGCACCAAAAGGAATGAGTGATAAAAAGAAGAAAATCTAAGCAATGAAAGTTGCACCTTATAGTATAATAAACAGGTTTTTCTATAAACTCGGTTTAGATGAGGTACTTCATCGATGCGTTCTGGATCATGAAAGAGAAAGTATAATGCATGAAGCACATTATGGTACAGGTGGAGGACACTTTCAGTCTAAAACGACTGCTAAGAAAATCCAACATTTAGGATTATGGAGGCTGACATTATACCGAGATTGTCGAATATTTGTAAGCAAATGTGACCATTTCCAACGACTAGGTCGTCCTATACCAAGTACTAAAATTCCTTTAATATCATTAAACCCAAGTTTAACATTTGAAATTTGGGCGATCGACATTATAGGACCATTTCCAACACCGGCTAGAAGGACAGGAGCACGATATATCATTACAACAGTCGAATACATAACTAAGTGGGAAAAAGTAGAAGCTGTTGAAACCTGTTTAAGTGAAGTAGCCACGCAATTTATATATGAAAATATTATTACTAGATTCAGTTGTCCACTGACCTTGATCAGCAACCAGGAGTCACATTTTATAAACAAAACAATTGCAGCTTTGACAGAACAATTTAAAATTGAACATAGAACGAACACAACATACCATCCTCAATCCAATGGTGTAATCGAATCGTTTAACAAAACTCTCAATAGAGGCCTAACAAAAATATGAAATACTGACAAAGATGATTGGGACGAGAAAATTCCTACTGTCATATGGGCATACAGAACGACGTACAAATGATCAACAGATCAGACACCGTTTCGACTTGTTTATGGACAGGAAGTTGTCGTTCCTTTTCTCTTTCGACAACAAAAACCTATAATTGTTGGCATATTACACATTGATGTTGAAGAGGCTAGGAAATAATGAGTAATGCAATTGTCTAAATTATAAGAACATGAGTTGACCGCAATACAACACCAAGAGATCCAAAAAAACAACAAAAGCTTAGCATGATCGAAATATTAAGAATAAAAACTTGTCGGTTGAAGACCTTGCATTGTTGTATAACAGTCAAGTAAAAGGAAAACCAAAAAAACTACATACGGAGTGGATGGGACCATACATTGTAAAAGAAATCAATGCTAATGGATCAGTCTAAATTAAAACGTTACAAGGAAGTGTATTTTAGAAACTTGTTAATGGCGCCCGACTAAAACGTTATGAAATTTTAAAAAAAAAATAGATGTATAATTGATAACAAAAATTGAAAAAAAAATCATAAACTATAAAAACCTAACATCAAACAAAAAAAGAAAACAATACAGAAAAACAATATGACAGGACCTTGGATGAATTCTCAGGAAGGTAGTAGCATATTACTGTTTGAAATATATAACTGACAACATCATAATCATCGACACGACAAATACCACCCATTCTGTCGACATTTCCACAACTACGATGCACATCGACATAAACAAGGATCAACGGTCCAATCAAGTCATAATGGTCATCGATAGAAGGAGCACCAAAACCAACATGCATTAAAATAACCCTTGACAAATCTTCCTTCATAGTCAAATCCACCATTAATACCTCCATCTACCGGATCGCCGCCCGCTCCAACTATTTCCACTATAAATACAACACCAGATGAAAACCAAACATCATTCTGTGAAGAGATAGAAAATTAGAGGTACACAACACCTGAGACCAAGATACCTGTGTGTGAACTAGAGAATTCAATCAACACAATGACACCTAAAAATACAACTACAATATCCACAACGAGCAAGATGAAAGAGATAGAAAAAACTACAACTCCACGGGTACAACGATTGCATAACATTCGCAAAGCGAAAGTTATAGAAATTTCATGGGCAAGATTATGGAAGGAAATCAAGAAGTGGTCATACAAAGATAGAAAAATGATGGAGGAAGCTCAAAAGCTAAGTGCGAGCACAATCCTCAGTTACATGAATGCACCTCTCATGGAAATTTTTGCGGAAACAAAGGACAGCATAGCGCAGTTCATTGTTAGCAGATATCACAATGGAAAATTCTATTTCGAAAGACCTGTCAAAATATCTGGCAACATAATCTACATGCTTATCAGGTTGTTGAACAAATGAGAACCCGTACCTATGAGATCAAACCCATGCCTAGTCGAAAAGCTAACAGGAACACTAGCAGGAAAGAATTCAAGGGGACTAATAATCAACCAAATTCAATTTACCACACCCAAGATAGTGGCGAATATTATTTTTGCAAGTCTGACAAGCACATGGAGAGGTTCCAAATTAAAGCTAGACATGTTGGAATCCATTGTGAATGTCGCAGAAAGAGGGAATGTCTACCAGTGGGTAGAACACCTAGAAAAATTATCCAGCACACTTGCGCAAAATTTCAGGAAGAGGCCACACTAATTAAATTTCCTTCATTAATCATATGGATTGCAATATACCATCTTTGACAAGTAGGAGATCTAGACTTCAATGAACCAAACATAATCGACATGTGGAACCTCAAAGATTTTTCAATGGCTAGGAGTCAACAGGAATCAGATCAGGCCAAGATTTGGTTGGATACTTGGTTCCAAAACTTAAAATTTAAAACGGTCAGATGGAGGGTATCACAGAATATCTGACAATGTCTGTCGCCGACCGCACACATTCAGTTAGAATTAGACCACACTTTGGTATGTTACCTATAGGGGGCTGGAGGAAAGGTTGAACCCCTCGACTTTTACCCATCATTCGAAGAAATCTTTGTCGAGCTAAGTCGACAGTCTAACACTAAGTTAGACATACCACCAATTGCAAAGAAGGTCAATCAACCTATAATCGAACCTCTGGCTGACCAGGAGAAAGAAGAGGATTATGAAGTTCGACTTCATATCAGTACTTTTACTTTGGATGATACTAGCATAGAAGAATTCAACCCTCTAGTGGTTTCCATAATACCACCAGCACAATAGCGGGAGGAAGAAGCAGTAGAGACAAATGAAGAGAGCCAATCCGACAACCCTCTTCCTGAATTTGCAATGACAAAAGAAAAAATTCATCAGCTAGTTGTCGAGTTTTCTAAGGACCGACTGAAAAGGAAGAATCCATTAAGAGGAAAGGGGAAGCACAAGATTATACTTACAGAATAGTTAGATGATGATGATGAGCTATATGCTAGTGCTGCACAAATTCTAGAGTATGCTGCCAAAAATAAAGTACCAAACAAGGAACAGTTCAATAAGTTCATCATAGAAGAAGAAAAAGAAACCTCAATCAAAAGAGAAGAAAGAAAAAAATGTTACTCCACCTGATGTTGATCTAGTTGACCTCACTTCCACCCCACCACCTCCATCCCCAGTTCAAATAGTCGAAGAAGCTTTACCGAATTTGACTGCCATTACACCGACAACTTCCATTAACCCATATTTACAAACATTACCAGAAAATCTCTCTGTATCAGAGTAGATAAAGATATTGACCTTCAATATTTCATTAACCAACTTCCATCTATTTTCCCCCCTGTTCAACAAATAATGATAACGAAACCAGTTATCGTTTCATACACCCCACAACAAATTCTATCCATTCCCTAAATCCCTGACCAACCGCAAAGTTCTGCACCAAAACCACAAATCGTTGGACATATCTTGGGACATATCAAATCCACTTTCCAGAGAAACCCAGATAAAACCGCAGAGATTGAAGCAGAAAAAATATCCTCATTTATTCCATAATCCATTGAAAACCCCCCACTCCATAACCCAACAAATGAAGAGGCCGAATGAGCCATTTATGAAGAGCTTGTCGACCTCGACCAAGTTGAACCAATAGCACCAAGACAAGAAATGGTCGAAAACATTGAATCTATCAAAACCCTCGAAACTGTGGAAACACCAGAAATTATCGAAAATCCTCTGCCAACAGATTCCATCCCAACTTTTCTACCATCAACCTCTGAACAATCGCCACCTCTCCCTTCACCCACACCACCTTCACCTAACACCACCATTACAATCATCATATATCGTTCCTCCACCAAAAACTCATCTAATAAATCCTACTTTACCTAACACAACTAAAGAGAAAATATAGACCATACCTTCGCTGACAGACGAAGCTGAAAGACAAAATAGAGAACAGGAGCGACGAAGAAGAAAAGATAGAAAAGAAAGAAAGAAACAATAAAAATAACACCAAAAACAACTACAGTTGGCTCAACAGTAGATACCATCAATGATTCACCTGGATCAGTTAGGATTGACAACAACAATCAACACGTCGAAGGCAAGAGAAGAGGAGTGAGACCGACTGGTGGACGCAATCAATAAAGAGTCTAGAGTAAGAAGAGAGAAAACAAAAGAACAAATAGAAAAAATAAAGACAGAGCAGACTGAATTCTTGACAAAATGTGAAAATATGGCGAGGTAATTCATTTCAATCCTGGAAGGGGTCGACACCGACAGAGCGTTGGACAAATCATACCACCTGTTTAAAAGTGTCATCTCGAAGTTTCAAGCACAACTACAAGAAAGGAAATAAGAACAACCAAAAGAAACTACTATATTACTGAGAAATCAGTATGCAACTTTTTCAGCAGCCTACAACGGGTTGAGAGGGCATATCATAGAATCCAATGTAACAGAAGAAGGCTTGAGAAATTGGTTCACCTACTATGGCCAAGTGTTTCAGTAGGTACATGATACTCGAGAGCTCATTAGTTCACTGCAGAGCTTCCAAGCAAGCATGGAAGTAATGGAGAAAACAATTCAAGACCAGCTCGTGCTAGAAATGACGAAGTTACAAAAATTGGAGACACAAGAACATCAATGGATTAGCCAAGCCAGACCAAACCTAGTCAGTCTCGACAATATTTGTCCTCACATGAAAAGATTAATTGAGGTTGCCAAAGAAAAATCACAACTTCTAGGACCCGACATGAGCATAATTTTTAACATAGACATACATAAAGAAAAATTTGAGAATTTGTCGATTCTCACAACTTTAACCATAAACATCCAAAAGCTGACGCTTCGCACTTGGGAGGAGTTCTAGCATCAATTGGCAATTACTGCAAAAGCTATTGTGGAAGTGTGCATTTAGAAGCAACTGTCTATCAGGAAACATAGCCCATGAAAATCATTATAGAACTACTCAAGATAGAAATTTTGTCACCTCCTTGTTTCTTTAGGACGAAGAAAGATTTTGTGTTGGGGGAGATGTTGGAGGAGCTAGTCGGCTAAGCCAATTAGACTCACTAGTCGACTAATTATAGATTAGGTCGACCTCATAGGTCGTGTCAGTTGGTTGAACTGACAAGTAGTTTCTGTAAATGTTTTGTAAATGTGTATATAGGTTGTTGAGTCAGATAGATACTTGGTTCGGTTTATTGTAAGAACCCACATGTGTAATTGAATAATATAATATGTTATTTTTTCTACCATTATTGTCTCTTGTTATGTTATTGTTATATGATTCTTTAAGTGTATCATTGGTAACCTTGCAATCTGATTGATTACAACAAAGAGGATATTTTCAGTTCACCTTTTACAAACTTGGAGTTCCTGAATATTGGCCACTACGTCTAAGTTTGAATTCTTTGGATGTTTTAAATCCAAATCCTAATACAAAGCACTATCCTAAGCTAGTAGGTTGTCATCCCTAGAAAAGAAAAGTTATTAATATATTTTAAGATTAGTGTTTCTTTTTAAATGGTTGTGATTACTCAAGAGGTAGTGTTCATGAAAATATTGATGTTTTCTACTCAAAGAATGTGAACAACATGAAAAATACATAAATTTAAATTCAAAGTGTAATGCTTTCACTTCTATTTCTTTTTGAAAACTAACAATGCAAGCCACAAAAGAAAGATTTTATTTATTTATTTTAAAACAAAGGTACGTATGCAACTATGACTAAGCTACTAGCCTAAGATGCATACAAAATAAAGAACTTGTTTTTTTTTTAAATGAAAAGAAGAAACTAATTACAAACAAATAAGATCAATATGATATGAAAGCAAAGTGATTCAGATCTCTGCACTAAACTTACAAGATCAGGACCCTAGACTTGCTAAAGGACTGTTACACGGAATTTTCATCCTCGCCGTGATCACGAACCATGTACACATTTTCCTAAACTTGATCCTTGAAGTGCTTGGATAAAAATATTTAGAAGATGAGTTATGAGGTTTTTCCCTTTGAAAAAAACTTGTTTTGAGAGGATGATGCCCTTTTCTCTCTAACAAGGTGCGTCACCTCCCACCGATGCACTTTTCTCCATTAAAGGGTGCATCAACGACACACTTTGCATGTGTATAGGGTGCATTGGTTCCTATACGAAGGGAAAAAAGGGGAATTTTTAAGAAGTCTCTCGCAGGAGACCCTGAAGGAAGTTTATCCCTTCCATTTAGGGTTGATCTCACTCACCTCCCAGCTTAGTAGGATCCCACCTCATCCTTCTCCCTTAATCGTCTCCTCCATTCCTCATGTCTTTTTGCCTATAAATGAAGCTTCATCTCACAGGATATGGGGAGTTAGAGTTAGTGTAGCTAAATGCTGAAGAAATTAGGTCAAATATTTTTGCTTTGTGTCTTTTCCTTGAGGAAAGATTCATTGGAAAAGGCTCCCAACACCAATGGTTGTAATCTTTCCTTCATTCTATTAAGACAAGATTTTTTCCTTTCCCATAAGCATTGTGTAATTCATTTTTTACTATCTTTCTCCTTGCTTGTTGATATAGATTTGTTTGATATTCTTGTATATTTTTTCCTTGTTTGATATATGCAGGTTCTTCAACATCAGTTGAGCTAAATATTTCAAGTTAGCAGGGACAGCCTTTAGAAAAACGTAAGGTTTCATTTCAATCAATTAATCCTATTAGATCTAGGGAAAGGTTTTCATTATTAGTTCTGTTCTGTTCTAGATTTATACCATATAGACTAGGGAAACAGTTTCTGTCCCCATTGACTGCATATCACACTAACAAAATTGACAACTCCAGTGGGGAACAACCTTAGATATGTTAGTTTTTAATAGATCTACTTTGTTTGGATAGATCTCCTTTTTTCCTCTTATTTGAGTTAGATATGATTAATTTCAGCTAGTAGATCAATACTAGTTGATAGATCTGTCATTTTCGAATTCTATTGTGCAATTTCAGACCTTTAGAGTCTGGTTTTTTGCCTAAGATATTTTTTTTTTTTTGGTTTCACCGACGCACTTATATTGTTTTCACAATGCAGCCCTTTCAGACCAAAACCTTCTCTGTTCTGATACAGAGTTCCACCGACACATTTACTTTTAATACACAGTGCGCCACCTATGCCTTGTCTGTCTCGATACATAGCGTCACAAATGCTTTTTTCCCTTTTGCAAGGAGCATCAGGCTGGTCTCGACGCACAATTTTATACTTGGAACCTTCATCATCCCTCTGAACTAAGTTTTATTTCAGCCTCAGATCTGTTACAACCCTGTAATTTAGTTTTCTTTTGTGGTTCACAGTGCCTTTGTCTTTCATATTTGTTTCTTCAGTTGTTAATTTGTCAATTTCTTGATTTGTTGAGGAAATTTGAGTTTCACATCATTTAATGATTGAATTTGTAGGCATTAGAGTTTTCTTTCATTAGATATGATTTGTCTGGTTTGTTAATAAGAAGATTTAAAAAATTGGGTGATCCATATAATTTCATGTTTTCTTGTCTTGAATAGAGTAGTTGTAGTGTTTTGTTGAAGGATTTTACATTTGGTTTCAGATCCAAAAGAAGTGAATGTTAGAATTTGTTTTTGGCATTATTGTTCACTGAAGGAAAAGGAAAACAAATTTTTTGCGTTTGGATGATTTTTGTGCATATATAGGAAACATCTTTATCTCTTCTAACTTAGAGATTCATCGAAAGGAATAGCTTGCTTTATCATCCAATTTGCATGGTTTTTGTGTCAGGTCTACAATTCCATCTGTCCACTTAACCATAAAACTTTAATTAAGTGCAATCTTTAATTTAAATTTTTTAGCAAGATTGTGATCTAGTCTAGAGATGTGTTATGGCATTGTAAAGCGTAGAAACTGTCATTTATTGCATGCACTGCATCCTGGGGGCTGTGCGGTTCTTCCACATACTCAGTTATCGACAGGCCTTTCACGTACTCTTGTGGTATATGGAAAGGTTCTCTCATGTACTCAACAACATATATGAAGGCCCCTTTCGAATGGTTGTGCATTAGACAACACTACTACGAATTTGAACTCCCACGTACCTTGCGTATATTGGGAGGCCCTTATAGTATCTTGAAACCATCTGAGTTATCCAGTTGTCCATCTTGTTGTCACAATACACTGAGAAAGACACTCGGGGATATTACTATTCTCGTACTATCCAGGTAGTCGAGTATATAGGAAAGGGTACGGTCCCAATCCTCCTTGTTGCGTATCACCATTGGACCCTGCAGTATATAGCGATTTGTGACACTTGACAATCCTGTTAGGATCTGACTTTTAAACCTGCCTTTTCATTTTGTTTTCTTGTGGCTTTAGATTGAGTAGCTTGACTAGATTGTTTGATTGTGGTGATTAGGAAATATGATAGAATGCAAGGTTCAAATCCTGAAAATTGTGAACCTGCAATATCACCTGATCCACCAAACTCTTTAGACCATGCAAGTGTTAATATCGATAGAGCTTCGATGGAAAGTTTCGTTGCTCCTGAATTTGATGGTAATATAGGAACCACACAAGAGCCATAAAACCTTCCTAGCATAATTTATACCTTTTCGGAAATAACTTTCTATCCTTTTTCATATTTAACGTCGATCGGTTTCTTAGATTCTATTCTTACTCATCGACATCAAAATCAATCATCTCACCAAGGAACCTTAGGAATGGCTATCTTTTCGAGTTTTTCATTGTATTTGACAACTGCGTCTTCCATTGTTACTAATCCTACTTTAGGCATATATTTCACTTTTCCTTTAAATACAACACCACTTCCCTAATTACAACCACTCTTGAACACTCTTGTTCAAGTTCATTCTGGTTGGGAATTCCCACCTGTACCTAATTCAACTTCTTTGGGAACCATCTCTAGTGGTTTAATTGTTCTGATCCTACTCTGATGAGTGGGGTGAACATGTTAAATAATTATATTCCCTTTACTATAGGACAAACATGGACTTGGGGGAAACCCTTGATTACTAGGAAATACCTAATTTGACAGTTTATCTAGCCTGGGGTCTGTCTAGCTATATATCCATCCCTTATGCGACTGGTACTACATCCCTACATCTTTTATTTCCTAATGTTTCTGGGAATAAATTTTTTTCTAGGACTCAACCTGATGCGATCGGTCTATCCCATCCACAAATCAATCCCTTAACTTCTCAGTCTTCTCAATTCCAGCATATAGGTGTGACCCCACAATATTCTCAATCCTAGTGTATAGGTATGTTTTCACAACAACCTGTTGCTCCTGTACAGTCTTAACCTCCATTTATAGGCATGAATAAACCTTCGTATATGGTAGGACCTAGTTATGGTCCTGCTGGTGATTCGATGCAACATAATCCTTACCAGTATCCTCAACCAAACTGACAGTTACCATTTTTGGCTACTCTAGATCTACCAGATTTGTCGCATTTTATCAATGATTCATTCAACATTCATCGTTTTGGCCCTGTATTCCAACAAAAATACCATATGGCATTCCAAATTTTGACGGGAAACTCGATGAGGACCCTAACAATTATGTTAAGTCCTTTCATTTATGGTACTCCTCGAACTCATTAATGGATGACTCTATTCATTTGAGGTTATTCTAAAGGACTCTCACCAGTACTGTTGCTAAGTGTTATATTGAATTACCATCAAAATTTTATGTTTATTTTGGGTCTATGGATATGGAATTTTTAACACATTTCTAGTTACCAATTCGTTATGAAACCCGTACTGAATTGTTAACCTCGCTCTGGAAATCCACCTCTACCCACATTTTATATCATATTCATGAGTGGAGGAGACACCATAGGTTAATTAAGGCACTAACCCAGACCAATTGTTAGTTTATTGGTTTACCAAGGCGTTACTTCCACCCATTGCTAGAGATGTTGCTATGCGAGACATTGTTACTGAGGAGCAAGATATCAATCATGCTCAATATTTGGATCTAGTGTATTCTCAATACAACATGTTATATGATTTGATTCCATATGTTCCTCGACCTTCAAATGATCCTTCTCTACTTGTTACAAAACTCTCAGTTGATGGTTTAGTAGGTCTTGTCCAACCCCATTCTATTGAAAATCATATTAGAAAGAATGACAGGTCAACTTCTTATCATGCCCCCATGTATGAAGTGAACCAATTCCACTACTTCGGTTTGATTAAGGATTCTTCCCTCATGGGAGTATTTATTTTACCTTCCTTAGATCCTCCATGTTCCATTGCTTCGGTAAATATGGTTTTGTCTGTGGTATCCAAGTCTCCTTGGATCGTACCCAACCCAGTGCAATTTGAATCCAATCGATTGCCACCAACTCCATCACCTTCTTTCCATGTGCTTGTGATATTTTCTTCTTCTTCTACTTCTGGAAAACGTATTTCCATTACTAGTCAGAAGGTTAATACTATGAAGAAAAATAAGAGGTGAAAGAAACCCTTGGAGGACATATCATTTGCCTCTAACCCTTATGTTGAGAGTAGTATCCAAACCTCTGGACATCATGTTGGGAAGGGGTCCACTGATAGAGATCATACAGAGCATAGTTTCTCCTGATTTCAAGCTCTTTAAAAAATAATCTAGCTCTGAGCATAGTTCATTTTATGTTGCAATCTCATTAAAAAATGAAGCATATTTCTCGAGCATAGTTCATTTTCTGTTGCAAGCTCATTAAAAAATGAAGCAGATTCCTTGAGCATAGCTCATTTTCTGTTTCAAGCTCGTTAAAAAATGAAGCCGGTCATTTAAGCTTACTTTATTTATTTTTCGTACTATGGATTCAAACATGAAAAAGGGTTCCAAGTGATTTTTATACCATAGTCATGCTCATTAAAAACCAAGTACAAAGGGGTTGAGTATAATTTTATCATTTTTCAAGACTCGTATATCCTTTACGAAAAAGGAACTCCATGGAGTTGTATTTAAGCTTTTTTTCTAACTCTTTAAATAGGAAAAGATTTCCAAGCAAACTTGACTATTTAGCGCTTGTAAACGTATTTGAAAGGTTGTTTATTTGGTGATAGTTTATCTCTTTTTCGGACCATTTAGACTAAATTATGAAAAAGGTATACTCTAGTTCATCATAACTAGAAGAGTTCCTATGGGTATTATTTTATATTTGTTAGACCTTGGGGACTAAATTCGTGAAAAAGTTCATCCTAGAGTCTTCTTTAGTTTTTTAGACTCTCTAAACATGAAAAACCATCAAGTTTTCTTTCTTTGGACTCGTAAAATTGCACATTGAAAGACCCTTTTGGGATTGGACCCATCCTTTCTCGAGTTCATAAAACATATGATATTGGACTCATCGACGATGAGATAAATATATAATTTGTTACCCTCTTCCATCTGGTTAAAAAGAAAAGAGGCACTCATCCATCATCATGGGGAAATTAAGGGAATAGAAAGAAAAAGATTAATCTGTATTATGGCAACTTAAAGCCACCTTTTAACATGGCACTTGTATGTATTTCATTCAAATAGTTGGGTAACCATCTTGTCCTTGATTCATACAAATTTTATGAGTCATCTTACTCCTTTGGGTCACCCGAAGAATTCCTCAGTCAATTTTCGCATTGTGTCTTGGTCTCTCCCTCATTGAGTCAATGTTTCCAGGTCACTTGTCATGTTGTTATATATTCAAAGGAAGTCTTCTGTTGGAACCAACCCTTACAGTCATTACGCCTTCCATTATGTCAGTCGTCCCTGTAAAATTCTTTTGTGTTTACCTTTACACCTTTGTGTTAGTTTACACTCATCTGATCTACCAACTTACATCACTTTCCTGTGTCAGTTTCATGTCGATGATGTGGGATACATCATGGCCCTCCTTCGACGAGATTGTTCCTATCGACATTACCACATCATTCGAGAATTAGACTTAGAAACTAGTCAAAACCTTGGAACTTGCATGCCTCAATGCCAGGTTTCCTCGCTTTCGACAATGGGTTTACATCATTGACCTCAGATCGAATGATTCCGTGGATGTTCGACTCCAGCTCATTTATTCACATTCATCAAAATGTACTAGGATACCTTCGGGATCATTATCATCATCAATGATTTCCCTCACACTTGTTAACGGTTCACATCATTGATAGGTAATCAAGTGTTTTCTACCATGTTAGACTTATGTTCCTTTATTCACATGGATATAATAGTATCATTATGGGTTTGGGCTGAATACTGTGAGTATTATGTACTCTACCCAGGTTGCGATGGAGATTGTTAGATGTACTGTCACACATATCCACTTTGTATTGGTCATGGTTGTGTTATTATTTCATCATGGATCTACTTTGTATTTATGTAGTCATGATTTGTTCGCAGTTATGATAGGTACAGATCCACATTTTATGTTAGTGGTTGTATCATGTTTCAATACTTTCATGGATCTGCAATGTATTGGTCGACAGAAATGTTATTACCGATGGTTCCTTGCCTCGATCGTTTATCCTTTATCCATCAAAGTTTTTCACCTATCTCATTACTCTAGTTTCATACTTTGAGGGGCAATCTCTTACATGGAATTTACGTCCTCTCCATGATCACGAACCATGTACACCTTTTCCTTTCCTTGATCCCTGAAGTGCTTGGACAAAACTCTTAGGATATGAGTTCTGATGTTTTTTCCCTTTGAGAAAAAACTATTTTGAGATGGTGACGCCCTTTTCTCTCTAACAAGGTGCGTCACCTCCCACCGATGCACTCTGCTCCATTAAAGGGTGTGTCAACGACGCACTTTCCACGAGTATAGGGTGTGTCAGTGACTATACGAAGGGGGAAAAGAGAATTTTTAAGAAGTCTCTTGAAGGAAACCCTTGTGGAAGTTTATCCCTTCCATTTAGGGTGGATCTCTATCACCTCCCATCTTAGTAGTATCCCACCTCATGCTTCTCTGTTAATCCTATAAATGAAGCTTCATCTCATGGGATATGGGGAGTTCGAGTAAGTGTAGCCAAATGCTGAAGAAATTAGGCTAGATATTTTTGCTTTGTGGCTCTTCTTTAAGGCAAGATCAGTTGGAAAAGGCTCTCAACACCAAGGCTTGGTTGTAATCTTTCCTTCATTCTATTCATGCAAGATGTTTTCCTTTTCCATAAGCATTATGTAATTCAGTGTTTATTATATTTATCCTTTTTCATTGATATAGATCTGTTTGATTATCTTGTCTATTTCCTTGTTTCTTTTTTGCTCTTATATGTGCAGGCTCTTCAATGTCAGTTGAGCTAAATATTTCAAGCTAGCAGGGACAACCTTCAGAAAAAGGTAAGGTTTCATTCCAATCAAGTATTCTTATTAGATATAGGTAAAGGTTTTCATTATTGTTTCTATTTTGTTCTATATCCATACCATATAGACTATGGAAACAGTTTATGTCTGCAATGACCGCATATTTACAATAACAAGGACTAATAACACCTTACTTGGAAATCAAACTTGAAACAAGAAACCAAGTTAACCACTTTGTCACAAAGACCTTGACCAACAAGACTAAGCAAGAAAAGGATCAAAAGAAAACCTTTCAAGAGTTCAGATGCCTCACAAATAGTCTATGTGTACTAACAAAGGTTTATCAAAGTGCCATCCAAACCAAAGACATCCCAAGCATGGAGATTGAGTAAAAAGCTTATCACAAGCCCAAATTGCTTCAAAAATATCTCAAACATAAAATTAAGACTAGTCACAAGATAAAACACCACTTCTAATGGGTTCGACACAGACCTGGGAATAACATGGACTCTAAAAACTGCAACCAAAACCCACCTAAAGGAGGAACACACTAGTGAAAAACATACACAATAGCGTGTGACAAGCAGGTGGAGAGACTCCACACTTGCATGCACCTATAAAAAACGCTAGTGTATGTCCTAGCACAAGCATGTGGGTACTGAAAGTTGTAAAAAATGTGAATCTAAATCCCAAATTGACAGTGGAAATGTCTAAAAAGACTCAATTATTGTTCCTAACTTGAAAGCAAACTCAGACCTTCGAATATACTGGAAAAATGACCTTGGAGACCCCAAATAAAATATACTTTTCCCCAACGAAGTCACCACTTTTGTTGTTAGATAAATTGTTCCTATGGTTGGGGTGAGGGCACCAACATACTAGGGTTAAAAAAAAACATTACAGATTCTGCAAATACAATAATTAAGCAAAATGTTTAATGGTTTAAGAGGGTGTGTACCTTACAAACATAAGGTTGATCCAAGCCTCTCCTTGATTCTTCCTCTTTCTCTCCAATTAAGGAACCTACAAAACCACTTCAAGACCTTTCTAAAACCAATTTGACTAAAATTAAAGATTGATATTCAAATGAACATAAAATATTGATCTCATAAACATCAATGAGTAATCAAAACTGAGATATACTTGTACACAATGATTTGGAAAGGGAAGAATGTTTAGTCTTTTATTGATGAATGAAACAAGCACATAATACCTTCTTTCAATCAACGCAACTCATGAAACCTTCAGTTTTGGATCTCCTGCTTCTTTCCTCCAAGAATCCCAACCTCCAAGTAATGCATCAGGGCCAGATGGAAACTAGGGCACAAGTGAAGGGGATGAGAGTCAAAAAAATTACAGCATAACATTGCGATAGGATAAGCCACTCTTCATGCTCCTCTCTCCACCTCTTATATAGTGAATGGAAAATACAGGGTCAAGGAGGAAGTAGTTACAACCGAGGAGATGGTTCCAAAACCACCCATTTTTTGAGATTATATATATATATATATGTATATGTATGTATGTATGCATTTATGTATGTATGTATGTATGTATGTATGTATGTATGTATGTATGTATTATGTATTATGTATTTTTGAGGCACACACTAGTGGAAAAAGGACCACTAACATGTCACACCCTAGTGGAACACTAGCAACACAAGGGGAAAATGCTAGTGGATCAAGTGCAAGGGGCGTTTTTGGTGAAAAAATTCCATTTTAGGGATTGTTCAGGTGTTTTGGGGGCTTCAATT
The DNA here is from genome assembly GCA_001517045.1 of Pseudotsuga menziesii. Classification (NCBI taxonomy): domain Eukaryota; kingdom Viridiplantae; phylum Streptophyta; class Pinopsida; order Pinales; family Pinaceae; genus Pseudotsuga; species Pseudotsuga menziesii. The sequence continues at coordinate 202,879 of LPNX010344489.1, read as the reverse complement.
TTTCTTCATAAGCTTCCTAAATTTTGAATGAACCATAAATGAGGTAATTCTATCCTATCGAGGTCCCAAATATGGATCTTCCATCCATAAATGTCCTTTGGGTGAGCAACAATAACATCATCAAGTGTCGTCATGCAAGTGTCATCATGTGACCAAAACATGTAAGTGTCGTCATAGACGGAGAAGTGCCAAATTTGGCTATAACATTAAGAAGGTAAATTAATTTTCTACAATGAAAAACAACAACATAAACATGGAAGAAAAACCCAAAACCAACCGTGAAAATACTCGAAAAAGTACCTCCCAACGATCAACAGTCTAAGGAGAGACAATCCCCCCTATGGATCACTTGTTTCAATGGATAATTTTTGTGTTTAGGGACTGATTTCACCTTCATACATGCAATTTTATGTAGAAAGAGTTGAGCAAAATGATTTATCATTTCAAATCCCCTTAGGGTCGCCCTAGATGACTTGGAAATGACCTAGGAACTTCTTATTTCCCTTAGGATTTGAACTTTATATCAATTTTGACCTTAAAAACACATATGCCATAACTGAAATTACTTCAAAAGGGTTAACATCACCCTCCCTAGGGCTGATATCACCTCAAATTAGTGATTTCTAGGCCAAAATCCACCTCTTATGAGTTTTTTCACTTTTTATGGAATTTTCAACAATAAAATCACTTCAAAAAATTACAAGTGTAACTAACTTCGAAATTAACAAGTAAAATAATTGTTATGACAAGAAATAAATATTTTTGGATTTTTTCACAAAATATTTCATTTTTTAGGTATTTTCCATATGTTTATTTGTTGTATTTTTTTTCAATATATAGTAAAAGAATTTTTTTTTAAATAGAATTGAATTAATAATAGGGAAAAATACCTAAGTCTTGTTCCTTCTGAGCACTAAGAAATCATGGTTATCATTCCTCCTAATAATTGGCATTCCAATATTTATAATAATTAGAGAAAAAACAAGAAGCCCTAGGTTGTGTTGGTTTTGACCTAACTAGGGAAAATATAGATGCCAAGGCCCATCACAAAAGAGACCCTCCAAGAAGGTATGTCTCTCTTACAAGACTATGTTATTATGCATAAAACTATAGGTTACTCTCACCTTGGATGACTTCAGTAATGCAATACAAGAGAATTAGAAATTTTACCACAATTGAAGAAGAAAAGAGAAGAGAGTATCCCCCCAAGTGTCCTTTCACCTTTGTAAATCCTTGTAAGATAGTAGATAAGTCTCAACACCAAAAATGATCCCTTTGTAAAACCCTATAATGCTCAAGAAAGGAGTTGTGCACCACCGTTTAGCTCAAGTACATAAGAAGAAAAAGATAAAGTATCTTATTTGATCCCATGATCTTGATTTATAAATGAGGAGGAGGTGCGTTATTTATATGTGAAAATGATAACTTTAACCTCCTTTAGGGACTACCTACCTAATTTGTCTTAAAAATGACTTTAAATTATTTTTTAGGGTTTGTCACCCACAACTAAGGACTAAACCTCATAAAACATAAAATAATTATAAAAAAGATAAGATGCTTCAACATGTTGAAAATTTTATCTTGGAAGGAAGATGTCATTCCGCATATAACCCCAACATTATGATTTTTCCCTCAATGCTCTCCTTCTTTAGGTTGGTCTACTCCTTATTGCTTGCTTTGAAGGTGGACAATTTGATCTTGATGACCAGGATGAACAAAAGGGAGGAGTATTACAAATAAAATAGGTCCAAGGGGGTATCCATGAGGTGTGGTAAGGTGGGCATGGAAACCCTTACAAACGCAATCACCTCTACAAAGCATAAAACATAAGTGTGTCTAGGATACCCAAGCCATGTGTCTTAATATTCATCCCAAGGTGTACCGGAGCACCCACCCAAGCATAAATTTCCAACATGATGGGGTACTTACACCCATCTAGGGGTATTCAACAAAGACATAAGGGAAATACTTCTTTAAATTAGAACTAAGAGAACATGCCATGACTAGACCAAGGGTCTTGAGCCCCACTATACCAACAAATAAAACAAGCCCCAACTTGGCCTTTACAATGAAGAAAGGACCCCTCCTCTTTGGTACATATGGTAGGGTACACTACAAAGGATATGGAGGGTAACATGACCTATTGCACATGATGTGAAATTTAATACCCTGCCACATGATAGAAAGGTAGAATTACTTGAAGATACTTTTGACTGTCACAAAACAAGATTTTGGTGGGTAATGAGGACTTACCTTAACCATGATAAGGGAAAATATGGTGTAATTCTTGAAGATGTACAAATTTCCAAGCTATATGATGAGTTCCATGAGATTGATGAGGATGAATAAGAGTTATATGTGATCCTATTTGAATCTCATGTGGAAAAGGGGACAAACCCAAAGAGACTCTACTTTCTATTATGGAGAACTTATAAGAAAAAGTACAACCTTACATATATAGAAGGTTACTCAATTATGGTGTGTATAGGTTAGAGTTGAAGGGAACATAGGAATATCTAAATAGGGGGTTTGGAGAGTGCCAAACATATTGTAAAGGACCAATGGTTTGTGTAGGAGATATACCTTAAAAACCCTTATAAGTGACAAGATTCACATGAAATATACCTTCTAGTCTTCCCAAGAGCCAATGAATGGATTTGAACAATTAATGAATTAGTTTAAAAAAAGGTGATGCAACAACTAACCCTATGAATATTGAGGCACAAAATATATAAGGAGAACAACAATAGGGAAATCCACCCTTGAAGGGAGAACATCAAACTTCATAATCAAGGAAGTAGGGTCTAACATCCTCTACAGGTGGACCTTTTAAAAATGGTGGTAATAGGGGTAAGGACAATCATAAATAAGGAGACAAGAAGATAAAGAAAGTGGACAAATTAGACACAAGATAATATGATTCTAAGAAAGAAAAAATATATGAATCAACATAAAAGTTGTGAGTGAACCTAATATGAAAACTCCCTCCCAATCCTTGAAGGTCAACTTCCCATCCTTTAGAGATGATAGATCATCCCTTGAACCATATACCCATATCAATCAATCCTCTATACTCTCCATTGACATGTTTAGAGACCTCCCTACTATGCATGGATTGATGCAGTTCAATCTATCGGTTCTCTATATTCTATGTTTGGTCCATACAACCTTTATTTTCCATTTACCCCTTTACCTTGATTGAAGAAGAAAAGAAAACGAATAAAAATTGAAAGTAGAAGATGAATTCATTAATGTCTAGTTTTCCTACCAGCCTTAGATCAATACCTAAGTATGACTAAAAGTTATACCTTCACTATGATGATCCTAGAACCATTGGTCATTGATCCTACCTCCAAGATGCAACCTCAAATTAGAAATATACTCAAATGAGATTTCAGACCTCATACTTAACTTCTAAAGAAAATATCAATACTCCAAGTTAGGGAATTGGTTATAGAAAATACCAAAGACATACTAGAGAAATTTAAAAAACAAAAAGGAAATTGAGGGTTTTAACAAGTGAAATGAATTTATTAATAGTCACTAGGAAATCCATAGAGGTGGAGAAGAAGATCCTTGAGAATAGGCTAATTTTTGTGGGAGACGACTACTAGGTATTCAAAGGCATTTTTCATTCTTGAGAAAAAGGACAAAGAGATAGAAAACCTTGATGAATCCACTTTGTTTCCATTAAGTGTAACAATGGATCCATGAAAACATGAGGTTGGAGGGAGAAGTTGAATCTATAAATATTGAAAATGTTCAACTTGTCTCACAATATCTAATGTTATATGATGAGATTACACAATTAGAGGGGGTTGGCTCTAGGTCAAAAGGTTAACTAAAGATATGGAGCATACTAAGGAGGTTGTGGTACATTTGAAGATATATCCACTTGTAATCACACTTGTGGATACACATGTCCCTATTATTATTAATGTAAGTGTGGTAAAATCTTCGTTTGTAGAAGTTTTGGATAAGATAGACAAGATGACCAAGGATGCAACAACTTTGAGAGAAAACATCTAGAGAATGAAAGCGGGGTAAAAAAGGATAAAAAAAGAATGGATAACGAAAAATGAAAATATCAAGAAGTAATAATAGAAATCAGATGAGTCCTAAGGCTTATTAATATCTACCAAAGAATATTTGGCCAACTTATAGAAAGACATTGAGGAATGGAAATCAAGGTATGCGAGAGCCATGGAAAAAGTAAAGTTTAAAAAGAATTTGGTTGTCAATAAAGGTGGATTGTGAACTGGTATCAACAAATACTTTCTTGGGATAAAGGAACACCTGATGTTTCTATGTATCAATTGACGCTTTGTATGTTTAGGTCTATAAATATTTGGATGATATTAAATATGAAGGAGAGAAGAAAGATACGATCTCAGACTATTTGGTAAATATGTAAAATTGGTATCCTACTAAAGAACTAGTGGTTATGGGGATCGAGGACATGACAAATATTGTCACGAATTTCTAAATGTTAGCAAACAATTACTATTGTTATTGGGGTATCATAGATGGAAAGGCCAAGAAGTCTCATGCATTCATTAAGAGCTTTCTGGACAACATTACTTGGATGAAGGAATTTGGTTTTCCTTACCTTTGGAATGATAAACGATTTGTGTATATTGAAGAACAATATATTCATCTACTCCAACAAAGCAAGGAAAAATCCATCATCTATGAAGACACATAGGTCCCACCAACTACCCATAAAGTTTTGGACTAGATCCAACCACTAACTGTCACGGTGAGCATTATTAAAGATATGGTTAGGACTTTCCATCAGTTTTTTTTTCCTGACAATATTGGCATATTTCTTTGTCCATTCTTTCACAGTTAGCAAATATTAGAAATATGAATATATGTTGATGAATTGTGTTTCTCAACACTTTTCAAACCCTAAAGTAGGTCCATATTTAGGAGAGGTTGTTGAAAGCTTCACAATTTTTCTTAATAGATGGATTCAATTAATTTCCTGTGGCTACTCTTCCTTTCATTCATGATACTACAAATAAGATTGTGAATATTTTAAGGAAACAAAACATAAGAGTGGAATTCTCCCCTCCAAACTGGCCAACACCGCTAAGGATCCGCTGGACCTTAAGCTTCATCAAGGAGTTTACATGTTACCGTGTCCTCGTGGGAAAATATACATTGGTGAGACTTATCATTCTGTAAAAATCAAGTTGAAGGAACATAGCTAGACATTCAATATGGGAGATCTAAGAAATGTGTTGTTTTTTAACACTCCTATATACTAGTCGCCACATGTGCCTCAAAAATTCTAAAGTTTTGGCTATTATCTCACATTATTACAAAAGGAAACCATAGAGGCATTAGAAATCAAGAAAAATGCAAACAATATCAACTGAGATGATGGTCTAAAATTAAGAGAAGCATGGAAACTTGTAATACAACTAAAAAAAATGGTGCAGCACCTTCTTAAGATTTGTCATGATAAAATTCCAAATCGACGCACCTAAGTAAGGGTCAATACTATTATTAATTAATGATCCATTTATTAAAAAAAATCGGGAAGCTTTCAAAAGTCTTTGTTGAATATGGACTCGCTTTAGGGTTCAAAACATGTTGAGAAATGCAATTCATCGCCGCAAATTCCTCTTTTGAATATTGGAATAGATAAGATCTTTAAAACATTATGGGGTGGAAGTGTTCCCTTTAGGAAATGTATTGACATGAAGAAAATATATAATGACCAATCCCCCTATTCTCAATCAGCCTCATAGAAATCGACTTCTCTAGCTCAAATTCTACTAAGTGAGTCATTCCTACAACAATAGAGGACAACAAAGTAGAAGCCAATATCTAGGTACATTGATAACAACAATTTAAACCAAATTGCATCCTTTTATCTCTACAAAATTTAAGAATTTTTTTCCTAATCTTCAAATATTTTCCATATTGAATTTAAGTCTATATTATTTATTTGTTTGATTTTTTCGTATTGAATTTAGGTTTATACCGGAGTAGACCCATCTTAACTTCGAATCTATCATGCACTGAGCATGATCAAATATATTCAGGTGCAAATTTTGGACCTCGAGGGATTAGGTCCCTTTTGACACATGATAGATCTAGAGTTAAAATGGGTCTATGTTGGTTGCAGTAGCATTATGTTTTATGTATATCTATTTGCACTTTATTCTACATTGTTTGATCTCTATATGTATCCTAATTCACCCCATCTTAAGCATACTCAATTGAATAACTAAAAAAATGTTATTAATTATTCTGCATGGCCACATGTCAACTCCATGTTCAACATGGAAGGAACTACATATCTCCCTCAAAGCACATCACAAAAATATTTTATCTATAAGATGTGTTTTACTTGACAAATACTTTGTGTGTGTACTTAATGTTGATATTGAAATATTTTACTTAACATGAATTTAGAAATATTTATTTTATGGTTGACATTAAAATATATTTTTGTTATTAATATTTTTTTGAATGCCAAATGTCAAATCTATGTTGAACACGAAAGGAATTACACATCTCCCTCTCCTATCAACACAAGATTTTTTTGTGAGGCTTTAAAGCATTAGAATAGATTAAAAAAGCCTTAGAAATTGAATGAAACAACTTTGAAATACATGGAAATTGTTAAAGCATAACTAAGTTTTATATAATGGTCAATTATATATTAGGCTTGGAATTTTATAAAGTCACATCTGACTTTATATTATTTTGTGTTTTTATGCTTTGTGTCAGTTTATTGTATTTCTTGATCTATCCCACATTCTTAAAGTGGATTGACTCAACCTCCTTGTAACCCCATATAAGAAAGCTTTTACTTTCTATCTTTGCAATAAATTATGATTATTAAGTTATTTCTTGGCTTCTTTAAGTGTTTGATTACCTTGTGTTAGCAGAACCAAAGAAGAAATTATTGCGGTGGTGTTGTATGTTTTGCAGATCTAAGTTTGTTTAGTTGTTTGAGAGAAAATCCATAAAGATTTGTGTATTTTTTTGTTGTTTGAGGGTAGATATATGGCTTATTAGACTGATTATTAAACATATCCATTAAGATATGCATGTTTTCAAGTTTTTTGTGGACATATTTATCAAAAATATGCACATTGATAAGTGGCAACTACAATGATTAGAACTAGTATACAAAGGTTTGATAAGTATTTTTTAACATTTCACTCTATTTTTCATATATTTTTAGTATATTTATGACTTAATTGTATAGCTTTTTTTACCAACTATTGGAAGAATTTTTAACTTAATAATAGTCGTTTAAGAAAAAATTAACAAATTAATAAAATAATACCGTATAAACAATTTTTTAATATATTATTTTACTTTTACCAATGTTACAGAGGATTATTTGGAAGGAAGTAATAATAAAGGAAGAAGATGGGTTTCCCTGGAATGGGAATAATCAAGAATTCTTCATTCATTGGGATAGAATGTACAAGGGCGAGCTGGGGGGGAAAAACGGTGTGAGAGCTTGCTGGCAGAAACTGCCTAAAATTGTTTGCTGGTGCATCTAGTTAGAAAGAAACCAGAGAACCTTCCAGAACAGGAGTCAACCAGCATGGAAGGTGATTGTCAAAATCAAAGCTCTTCTCGGCGAGGTGGTAAGAAACACCAAGATTCCGCATAATAAAGCCGAGCTGTCCGAAAAAGAAAAACTATGGATGCAAAGTTTCAAGATCCAAGAAAATAACAGCAAAGTCATTAATAAATTGGAAAATTGGGAAATCAGATTGGACAAATCCCAATTCGAAAACTGGTTAAAAGAAAGAAAGTTATTTAAACTGTTTTTTGATGGCGCTTCAAAAGGGAATCCGGGAGAAGCGGGGGGCGGAGGAGTCGTCATAAATCCCACAGGCAAAGTGGAAATCGAATACTCTTGGAATATTGGACACGAGTCAAATAATATGGCTGAAGCATATGGGCTCTGGCAAGGCCTTAAGCAGGTGCAAAAGGTTGGAGCGGACGAAGCTGTGGTTATAGGAGACTCGAGGCTAATTATCCAAGCAGTGAGAGGTGGAAGAAGGGGCAAAAATGAGCGGATGGAAAGGTTGCTTAAAAGAATTAGAGATATGGTTAAAAGGTTCAGGAAGATTGAATTCTATCATGTTCTCAGGGAACTTAATATGAAGGCGGACAAAGCAGCTAATAATTTTATAAACTTAGAGTGTTTTGAACTCAAAGTTAATTCAATGATTAAGCTGGAAATCCCACCTTAAATTCTGTCTAAGGATGGGGAGATTGACTGGTTTTCTGTACTCTTGATCAGCGCCTTTTAGCTGAACCTTCTATATTAATATAACCGTTTTTGTTATAAAAAAAATGTTACAGAGGATTATTTCACTTCTATGAAAGTTGCCCAACATATCTATTTTATATATTTAGATGGAACAAAGTTTCATGTATTTTTTAATCATTAAATATGCATTCACATCTTTAAATGTTAATTGGGCCAACTTTTTATGATGCAAAAGTTTTATTTTGGTTATTAAATGTTATTAAAATAATACATGAAAGAGTACAAAGTAAAAATTAAATCATAATAGAAGGAGAAAATAATGGGTATATAGTTTTCTAATCTTTAAAATTTAAGTTTTGGTAATAAAAATCGTTCAAAAATAGATAAAAACATTAGTAATAAAAAATTTGTTTAAAATAAGTAAAAACATCAGATTAAACATAAAATTTCAATAGTGGTGGTAATTTGTAAACATAGTAAACCTATGATTAAAAAACTCACGATAATAGTTAATATTATTTATGAAATGTGTGCTAAGATATCAATATCACCCTAAAACATTAATTCCACTACTAATACCCAAGACAATTTTGGACCATGCTTTAGGTGATATCAATATCACCCTAGAACATTAATTCCACACTTAATAACCAAGACAATTTTGAACCATGCTTTGGGTAGATAAATTAAATTATTAAAAAGATTACGTCATTAAATAGATTATATAATTAAAAATGCCATGTAGATATGTCTATATGCATTTCTTTTGAATTTTAAAGGATTTTGATTGACTAAGAGAGTATGACATGGAAAATAGTTTTAGGATTTAAGGTTAACTTTTAAAACCATATTTCCTCTAACGATCATGTTGAAGAAAAGCAAAGGTTCTCCTACAAGAACTACAATACATGGAAGCAACATATGTTAGTTGTTTTCTAGTCCAAGTGCTTGGCTAATACCATTTTAGGTACCGAAACCCACCCCATAGTTGCAGGTAGATCCCAGGACAAGTTTGATAAGTGAAATAGAAAAACAATAATATTGCTTAAGTTGTCTATGACGAATACCATGCTTCTTGAAGTCTAGACTGGGAAGACTTCTGCAAAAATTTGGAAGCAATTAAAAAATTTACATGAGATTTTAGACAAGAGACGAGCCTTATTCTTGAAGAACATGTTCTTGATTATGATGGATGAGAGTGCCTCATTATAGGAGCACCTACTCAAGATCAATACTATCTAAGAACCATTGGTTACCATTGGTTACCATTGATTGCAAGATGGATGAAGAATACATGGTGGAAATCACACTGAAAAGATCACCATAAGCATTTGAAATTTTCGTTGAAACCTTGAACATCACTTCTACAGGTGTTGACTTGAAGTTTGTGAGCTTTCGAATAAGTTCTTATAGCCAAACAAATGGAAAAAATTGTTTGATAGTAGCAGGCAGACAATAAATTCAGAACATGCCTTTGTTACCAATTTCAAGAGAAAAGGCAAATGGGCCAAGAAGAAAAGTCATGGAAATAGAGATGATGCCATACAACATCAAAAGACAATTGATTGTCACCATTGTGGCAAGGCCAACCATGTGAAGATGTAACACCCCGGTTTTGACCCCGTTGCATTAGATGTACATGATGTATATATTGTAAATAATCATGGTGCGGAGCTAAAGGCCAAGGCCCCACCTTTGATTGGTTATGCTATGTTTCGGGTTGAAATTGTCGTCGATGGTATATCGGGACATGCGGCATACATATCAAGTTTTGTCATCATGTAAATATGCATCTTTAATTAAAATGAACCCCAACCAACTACGTTCACGGCAACTAAATTGAGAAGGGGCATGATTCTCATAAGGATAAGGGTGGGGGAATGTCAAAGCTTGAGCCATGAGAGAAAATCCATGTGTCACCACCCTGTTTTGATTTTCCCATCTTTCCTTGTTTCATCCAACCACCACCATTAAGAACTGCTGCTGTTAGTTGGGGAAGTTATGGCTAGGAGTGGAGTGTGGCGGGACTGTCAGTCCTTGCCCACACGCACACTCCACCAGCGGATGGAACCTCACGATGGGCAGAAGAATGACTACACCCCTCATTCCATTCTCTCCGCTACTACGCATTCTCTCCATTGTCTGTTCATCCTCATGCATAGGCAGAGTTGTTCATCCTCACGCAGGGGCGGGAGCCTTGCTCATTTTCACGCACAGGATGTCATGGTTTTACTCACGCAATTTTCCTCTACGGATTTTGCGGATGGTGTGGGTGTACACTTTGCTCACAGACTGATTTGTGGGTTCCCTGTGGTCTCCCTTACGTTGTGTTTTGTTGGGGCCTTCTTTACATTTTGGGAACGGAAGTCTATTCATTTTCACACACAGGCATCTATTCTGTTGATCTCACGCAGCCAGGAGGGGAGCCGCTTATCGGTTGTCATTCACATTTTTCCACAGAGTGGAATCGGGTGTGTTTTCCCTCTATATTTTGGGGGTCTGGTGCAAGTTTCTCTCACACACAAGTTGGGAGACTGTATTCTCTTCCCAGTGTGGTCTGTGTAAGTTTTCCTGGTGACTTCGTTGCCCAGGACGGATTGTTGTTTTCCCCATGTTGTAATTTGTGTTTACTGATGTGTTTTGGGGACTGTTGTAATTCGTTTGGGAGTCGTTTTGGCCACGATAGGGCCAAGAACGACTCAGGAGTCGTTTTCCCCTGTTAAGCTGCAATTGCTGATTAATTGCATGCGTGCAATGGTTGGTCTTCGGACTGTGTTGGGAGTAGGGATGGGGGCTTGGGTTGCTTGATAAACCTGGTGTGTTTGGAAACCACACAGACAGAGCTAGAGGGCTGGCTTTCTTCTCCACAACCCCTAAATAGCACTGGAAGGGAAGGCAAGGCCTGAGGGACTATGTAGCAGAGAAGGGACTGATTCCTTGTGTTGAGTGTTTGTGGGTGTCTTAGAAGTCATGCTATTTTTGGTGTAGGTGTTCTTAGCTCTGTAATGGGCTCACCAGCTTAGCATTTAGCCTTTCCCAGCTCCTTGATGGCTTGATAAACCTGACCATGTTGGCTTGGTTGTCTTGTTGATCTCCTGATAAACCCAACTGTGTTGGCTTGGCTGTGTTTTGTGTATCCTTAGCTATGTGTAAGCCTGCTTGTTCCTTATTCCTTGGAGAATCATGCCCAGCTCGGGGGTGGCAGCGTTGCTGAGAGATTAAGAAGCACGCTGGCCTATGGTTGGGTGGAACGTTGCAGCGACGTAGCTGGTTGCGGAACGAATTCTTATAAGATAAGTAACCTTGTCTATTTTACTTCTGCAATCCTATTTATTGTTAATGATTATGATGAACATGTTGAATGAATGCTTGTATGAATGTATGTTGCTTCTGCTCTGTATGATAAATAATTGTATCTGTGTATGTTCTACTTCAATGCATTTTGTTTCAGCATTTTTATGAATTCACATGTTCATGGGGCTGGTAGTCCGGATGGTTAACGCCATGGTAGCATCCTCTTCGTCGATCGGAGGGTCGGGGACGTTAAAGAAGAAGTTTCATAGAAAAAGGTTGGTTGAACAAAAAACCAACCAATGAGGACCTCAAGAGAAGGCTCTTGTCACAGAACATACAAAGGAGGAGAAGTCAATGGTCTAAGCATCTAGCAGATAACCATAGGTCATTTGCTTGCTACATTCACTCAGGTGCATCTCACCATTTCACCAACAGATAAGACCGATTCATGCAATACATTATCATACTCTAAAGAGTTAATGATCTTCAATGGAGGTAAAGATTACACAATCGTTGAGAAAGAAAATGTTCATATTTCCTTTTAAGGTAGCATGATCATTTTCTTTAATGTGCATTATGTGTCAAGTATAGAGTTTAATCCACTATTAGTTAGTCGGATTATGAGACATTATCCCCAAGTTTGTTGTCAACTTTAGTGATCACAAATGTTATGTAATTAACAATGAGACTCAGAAGACCACTGCTAATCATGTGTGAAGAATCATGGACAATTTCGAGTAGTCAATAATGGACATGTTAAAGAGCATGCATCGACAACCAATAATGCATACAATATCAGTACACTCTAGAATCAACAATATGGGCACCTCAACCTCACCTACCTCTCTCAACTGGCTTGATAGAATCTGATCGATAGACTCTAGACATCCGACAGAAATTTAGGGGTATGATGAACTTTCCAAGCATTGAAGCAACACAAAACACCACTTAACAAAAGGAAAATCTTGGAGAGAAACCAAGGTCCTTCAACTAGTTCAAGCAACATCTGTGGACCAATGAACAAGGCATCAATCACCAATGCCAAGTATTTCCTTCTAGTTGTCGATGACTAAAGTAGAAAGATGTGGGTGTACTTTTTTAAATTAAAATTTTAAGTGTTTAATAAGCTTTGAAATTTTAAAGCTTTAGTAGAAAAGAGTAATTGCCATTTAACCACTCTTAGGTCTGATATTGGTGAAGAATTTTGCTCCAAACACTTCAAACATTTGTTTGCTAAACAGGAGATCCAAAGACGGTACACTACACCTTACACTCAATAGCAAAATAGAGTGGTTGAGAGATGTAACCACACAATCACGAAGATGGTCAAATGTATGATGCAAATCAAGTATGTTCCCAACAAGTTTTGGATTGAGGCAATATTCACAGCAATATATTTGCTAAACAAGCCTCCAACAATGGTGGTGACACAGAAGACCCTTGATCCTAAGCTGGTATGAAAGGGAAGTCCAAAGTTGGTAATTTTAAAGTTTTTTGTTCTACCACACATGCCTAGATTCCAAATGATAAGAGAACTAAGCTAGAACATAAGAGCAAGAAATCAATACTTTCAAGTTGTAGCTACAGTCGAGTGAACCTTAGTAGAGATGTCATCGTTGTTGAGGAAGTTGGACCATTCCATTCCTCTTCTTCAAAGTTCAAATTACAATGGAGTTGCCCATCCCATCATGGCTGCTAATTCAATGGTTCAACTTCATATAGCTCCACTTGAAAGGAGGGAAGATTCTAAACATTTTGAGTTTTCTAGACCCAGTCCAATGATTTTTTGTCCACAACTTGAATCAACATTCGAATGGCATGTACAAGCAACCCAAGTTTCAATGATGATACTGACTTGGATGAAGAGGTTCCCAAGAATGGAACCAAGTGGTGACACAACACAATTAGAGATCTTAGAGCAACAAAAATGATGGGACAATCATCGAAAGGAAAGAGCAAATAAAAACTCATCGCGGTCAACTTTTTCTTGTGGCCAATGTTCATGAAGCATGCAAGCCACAAGTGTTCGATGAAGCTCAATGGAGACCTAAATAGAAGAAGGCCATGATTATTCGATATGAAAGTTTGATGAAAAATTAAACTTGATATTTCATAGCACTCTCATCAAGGAGGAAACACATTGGATGCAAATGGGGGTATAAGGTCAAGTACAAGGAAGATGGCACACTTGGCAAGTACAAGGCATAGTTGGTAGCTAAAAAGTTCTCTTAGTGAGAGAACATTGACTATCATGAGACCTTTGATTCTACAACAAAGATGAGCACCATCTAGCTTGTTCTAGCCAAGCAACATAGCGTGGCCTGAAAGTTCATCAAATGGACATGAAAAGTGTCTTCCTTAACATAGATTTGGAGGAAGAGATCTACATGTATCTATCACAAAGATTTTAAGTTTCATCATAATGAGAATTTTGTTTGTGGATTAAAGAAGGCTCTATGTGACCTAAAGCAAACACCCAAAGCATGGTACATTAAGATTGATAGGTACATGGTTTAATGGAGGGTCCAACGGAGTCCATAAGATGCCAACCTATACATCAAAAATAATGGTAATGATACCATCTTACTTGTCATTTATGTAGATGACATCATTATTACAGGTAGTGAGACAAACATTATTGAACATGTCAAATCAAACATGAGTAAAGCTTTTAACATGATTGATCTAGACCTCCTACATTACTATATGGGTGTAGAAGTTTGACAAGCAGGTAGGAGCGTTTTTGTCCCATGAACAAAAATATGAAGAGCGTGAATTTCACAAGTTTTAAATGACAGGTTGCAAGATCTCATCTACACCTATCAAGAAAGGGTTGAAATTTCAAGTGAGACCAACTCCGAGGCAATTGATAAGTTAATATAAACACAACTAATGGGTAGCTTCATATATCTTACAACCACTAGGGCTGACTTGAGTTATGTTGTGAGTTATTTTTAGATTCATGATAACAACAACGACATAACATTAGACTCTAGTGAAACAGATGTCGAGATATGTGAAAGGAACACTTGACTTTGACATTATGTATAGTAGAACCAAAGTTCCCATGTTGTGTGGATATTCAGATTTAGATTTGGAAGGTTGCATAGATGACAAAAATTCCACCTCAAGATATGTATTCAACCTTGGCATGGGTGGTCATATGGACCAACAAGAAGCAAGAAGCAATAGCCCTTTCATCGATGGATGAAAAACATCGAGCAAAGAAAGAAGCGTTTGAGGCAATTTGGCTCAAAGGGATGCTTTCAAATATGAAGATGCAACCAACAGAGACGACACCCCTACCTACAACAATTGGAGGGTGCTCAAACTAGCCAAAATCTCAATCTTTCCTTAGCATACCAAACATGTTGAAATACATTGTCACTTCGTTAGACAGAAAGTATGTGGAAAATATAACTGTTTTGCAGTACTATCCCATAAAAACCCAAATTGAAAAACATGTAAAATTTAAAGAGAAACTTGATGGAAGAGAGCGTGAAAGTAAAACTTATTTTTAAATAATGGTCAAATATTAGGCTTAGCCTTTAATAAAGTCATTTCCAATTTTATATTATTGTGTTTTTATGCTTTATGTCTATCCCACTTCTCCATTCATGCCATATTCAAAAAAAAAATATGATTGCCTCAGCTTCATTATAACAATGTATAAGAAAGCTTTTACTTTCTTATATTTGCAATACATTAGGTAACACTTAGTTATTTTTTAGTTTCTCTACTTATTTATTTCTATAATAAAATTATAAAATTATTTATATATTCTCAACCAAATAAAGAAAATAAAATAAAAATTGTTGTCATTATGTATGTAGTTCGAAAAATAATATACAAAAATTTCAAAAATAATTTTTCTTAACTTAGTTTTAATTATTTAACCAAATAAACAAATATTAAGTAAAAAAATATACAAAAATTTCAAAAATACCATTAATCAGTTAATTTGTAGGTATTCATTAATTTTAATTATTTATGTTTTCGAGCATTTTAAGAATCAAAATGTATTTTGAAACGGCCAATATGCCCACCAAAATGATCAAAATGCCAACCAAAACGATCGGTACAACATTTCAAAATTCTGATACACCACCAAAATGGTTGATACAGCGTTTCAAAAATCTGAAACACCACTCAAACGTTTCAGTCATGTTTCAGAGGAGTTTTCTACGAAGAAACATGTTTCAAAGGAGTTTCCTACAAGGATACGTTTTCAAAACACAGAAACGTGTTTCCAACACCTTAGGTGGAGTTTCCAGTAACACTAGGTCATTGTCACACCCATAGATGTAACATTCTACCTGATTATAGTCCAAGCTTTATAGTTACTGTTACACTTAGAGCTACAGCATTCTGTCTGAAAGCGCCAAGGGGTTCAATATTGAAAATTTGTTCAATTCTAATTTATTTGCAACAGCTTAATCTTCTCCTAAGGTATGGTGTTTTCATTAATTGTAAATCAATGAGGTTCGTATACAGTAGAGAAACAATTTCAGATCCAATGGCAGTTCCTAATGTATTAAATTTTTCAACATAATATTAAATGTAGAGCATATCCACATTTAGTGGCCAGCTGAACAAAACATTGATTCTGATGTTATTGCTTCAAACCACATTATCTGTTAAAATTTCAACATGGTTGTTACCCTCCAACCGCCTCCCAAAATGAAAGGACGCATACATTAGCTGTTAGGAGCTTTGAACATTGTCCCCGCCTTGAACAACCTCCAAAAAAATCAGGTCTGTCCGGAAGCAGGAACGAAAACCCATTTTACAGGGAGAAGCCTTATTTTACAGAGTAAGAATTGAATGAATACAATTGTGACCCTCCAAAATGAAATCCAATTAATCAGCAGCAGAAACTACATTATGAACAAGATGAACGAACATAGTGATGGCCCAACTCCCGTATATAAAGTGGAGCTGGATCTCATTTAGAAAACAATAAAAAGATTGCATTAAGGAAGTCAGCTTCACGAGTTTTTTCTCTTCCTGCTAACGAGAGTAGGAATGATGGAGATAATGCCAATAAAAAATAATGTAGCAATTGTCTTGAAATCATACAAGTCGCCCAGGGATCTTAGCTCTCCAAGGGCGAGGCCAGCCTTCAAAAACACACACAGAAACACAATGTTGTCATACTTTATAGCAGCCTTAGTCAAAGCATCAGTACGATTAACACACGTGATAGCTCGTAAGAGTATTTATCAATCAGTTCAATAAAAACTTCCAATCCTAATGAGAAGCATTTCTATCGTCCATAATTTAAGCAACAAACCTATTTTACTTTTCCCACCAAACAATTTGTGAAAGTTATAATCTCATTGCTAGATTAAAGGAGTATAGTTATCTGCTGAACAAACCCATGAAAGTATCACTATGATCTCACGATTATTGGAGAAAAAAAGCACCCTTTTTTTTTTAAATCTCTTACATTTACATAAAAATATTTCCAAACAAAAATACATTAAGTGGACCCTCTTAGCCTCTTCCTTGGCATAACTAAAGAAGACAGAAAATACAGAAATACTCGGTAGTGACGGCTAACATTATTGAAAAAAAAATGCCTCCAAGAAACCGTGCATCCTAAGCAAAAATGGATAATTAAACATGAAGTTTTTCTAACTAAGGTGAGAACAAACATCAATTCCATTTTGCCTGTGTCTCAAATAGATCAAACAGTGGGCAGAAACCCCGTCTTGTGTATATAAAGAAGGATGGTGTGGAGATCTCCCTCACGAAGCAATAATGACGACCAGTTGATAGACATAGAGCTGCCATGGAATATTATCACTATCTAAATTCTACCATTATTTCTTTGAATGTTCCTATTCATTTGTCTCTTTACATACCTGCATGTCTTTAGTTTATATTATTTACACGCCAGTGTTATGTTTAGCTACCTGTATGTTCCATGTTCCATAGGACACTAGTAGTCCCTATCATAAAAAATCATGCAACTCTAGAAAAATAAAGCAAAAGCATACATGTTAATGAACCATTTAACCAGAACTCTTTACAGATACAAAATATTTGAAGATATCACTCTTCAAAGGGTGGTGCATCAAACCAGAGCACATAAGCGGTGTTCATTCCAACCCAAAGACATTCTAGAAGTAACGCAGACTATTAGCTAGTACTTGTTAATTGACATTTGATATTTAAAATTATGATCATCATCAACAGCTAAATAGCAGCCCTGGAGCAGATAACCAGTTAAAGATGGGCAGTGAAAGCTAAATATTTTAGGCTTGCGACAGGCGACTAATACTGAAGGACACGATATAATGTATTAAATGGGGTTCAAGGTGGCCATTTTACTCTATATGTTTCACTAATGTATAGGCTCTGAATTGGAATTTTATTTCTAGTCCAAGCAATAATCATCATTCAGAGCAGATACCCTGAGCACAAAAAACAGTGAGAACCTTGTGCCAGTGAGAACTTTGTGCTCACAACCTAAAGTCTTTACAATAGGGTTATTTCTTAACTGCTATTTCCTCCTAGATTTCCTTTCCTGATCCATTTAAGAAACATGGAATCAAAAATATCCATAGAAGGTACAGAGAAAGGTAAAGCTAAAAAAAGCCCAGATTGCACATAGCAGAAAAAGCTGGATTCCCATTTCCATCCCGATGCTGCAAATTGCAACTCAACACTGGCTCTTCATTGTGAAGTTAGGTTATCCTGGAAAATAGGGAATTTATCTGGTCATCCTCAAAACTTGCCTCTTTTTGTATTTCCTTAATTGTATAAGTCTTAACGTGCCTAAGGCATTATACACACAACAGGGGAATGTAGAAATTTTCTGAGTTTTACTGTTTGCTGGTTTATGTCAACATTTCGTGATTTTCACCTACAGCGGGTTTTGCATAGGCTGTAGGTTACTTATGAAATTTTTCTTAACAATTAAACACACAGTAAAAATTCACTAACAGGCTGAAAAACACATTTTAACAACCACACCATAAAAAATAGACTCAGAGATTTTTGGCCAAATCAAGCCCTGGAAAAACCCCCACGGGGAAAACCAGTTAGAGAGAGAGAGAGAGATTTTATTATGCTTCAGGATAAAAATCAGACATTAATTTTTACAGTAAAAAATCCAACTTATCTCAACCCAGAAATTTGACCAGCAGACTGTCTTGGTTTCCGTGCTTTTGCTGCCTCGATTTCTGTGCAAACCTCTTTGGAAAATGTGCCAAAAATATCAGCAAAAAAACTGCCCTCGAAAACTGTGCCAGCACTCTCAGAATCCGTACTGTACGGACAGCATTTAATGCTGCTGTACGACCTCATTTTCTGTGCCAAAAAAACAGAATGCTGCCTCGAAAAATGTGCCTGTTATTCACCTTGAAAACTGTGCAGAAAAGTACAGTCCGTATGGACCTCGATTTCTGTGCTGTACAGCCTCGAAATTCGTGCAAGGTACGGACTGTAATAAATGCAGTCGTCCTCATTTTCTGTGCCCTGCTTGACCTCGATTTCTGTGCCCTTCAAACCTTACTGTACGGCTTCCTGGAAAATCGTGCCCTTCTCCCTTTCTTCTCTCTTAGCTCACTCTCCTTCTCCTGAAAATGAAAAATGAAGTGATGTGCCTCCCTCAACCCTTTTTGACTAAACCCTAAGTGGGTATCTAATCCAACGGTAGAAAAAGATCCAATCCAATGGCTAAGATTCAATGAGAGTAGAAATCACATTTATTTAAATCACTTAAATAAATTTACTCACCCACTTAAATTTATCAAAAAGTAACTTTAAGTTTATAAAGTCTCATTAAGTAGCTTTTAATGTGAGGGTCACCTTTTATCCCCTTTTCTAAGTGACTTAGGCAAAAAGTCACTTAGGGAACAACTGCCTAGGTACAAAAACTAACACTCCCTCTTACCGAGGAAGGTGTTCTGCACCACTCCCAACTTATCTCTGAAGAAGACAAACTTCCCCCTCCCCAAAGACTTCGTCAGAATGTCTACTACCTGCTCATCAGTGGATATATACTATAGCTCAACTGCCCCTCTCTGAACGTAGTCACGGATGAAATGGTACCTGATCTCAATGTGCTTCGACCTGTCATGGAACACTGGATTCTCAGAGAGCTGAATGCAACTCTGATTGTCACAATAGATCACCGTAGGCCTAAGCTGTTGATCAAATAAATCTACCAATAACTTGCGAAGCCACAGTGCTTCACAAGTAGCCTGACTGGCTGCCATATACTAGGCCTCAGCAAAACTCAGTGCAACGGACTTCTGTTTCCGACTGAACCATGACACTGCTGCCGAGCCCAAACTGAAACAACAACTGGAAGTGCTCTTCCGATCCCTCACACAACCTGCCCAGTCTGAATCTGTGAACCCAACCAAGCTGACTCCACCCGAACCCCTGTAGTCCAAACCATAATCCACCGTACCTGCAAGATATCTCGGTACGTGCTTTGCGACAGTCCAGTGCACACTCCTAGGCTCAACCATGAACTGACTAAGAGTGTTGACCGCAAAACACAAGTCTGGCCTGGTATTGACCAGATACATCAATGATCCAATGAGCTGACGATATAAAGTGGGATCCACCAACTTACCCTCGGAAGCATGAAGTTGCTTCCAGTTGGTGATCATAGGCGTACACATCGACCTGCAGTCCTCCATCCGAAATCTCTTCAGAATATCAACTGCATACTTCCCCTGTCCAAGGAAAATATGTCCAGGCTCCTGCCAAACCTCCATCCCCAGATAGTAATGCATCAGTCCAATGTCTATCATCTCATACTCTGATGCTAGATCTCTCTTGCAATGTGCAATGAGACGCTCAGCACCTGTGATAAATAGATCATCAACATATAGCAGAAGAATAAGCGGATCTCCTCCAACCACAATGAAGTATAGGTTGGGATCAGCCTCACTCTTCTGGAATCCCATCGATGTTAAGTAAGTATCAATCATGGAGTACCAAGCTCTAGGAGCTTGCTTCAGTCCATACAAGGCTCTCCTCAGCTTGCACACATGAGAATCTCTCCCATGAATCTCAAATCCCTGTGGCTGCTCTAAATATACCTCCTCCTGCAGAAGACCATTGAGAAATGTAGTCTTCACATCCATCTGGTGGATCTTCCAACTCATCTCTGCTGCTATAGATATAACTGCCCTAATAGAATAATACCGAGCAACTGGAGCAAATGTCTCATCATAGTCAACTCCCTCAACCTGTGAGAACCCCCACGCCACAAACCGAGCCTTGTACTTCTCCACACTGCCATCCGCAGCATGCTTTATCTTGTAAAGCCACCTGGAAGTCACAACTGACTTCCCCTCAGGTCTCGGCACTATCTCCCAAGCATCATTCTTCATGATGGAATGGTACTCTTCCATCATGGCATCTCTCCATACCTGATGCTCGGAAGCCTCCTCAAATGTGGATGGCTCAGAGTCACGAAGACTCGCAACAAGAGCCATATCATACCTGTCTGGCACCACACCAAGCCTGTCTGACTCAACCACTGTCCTGATCTACTCTTGGGGCCTACCAAATGCCTCTGCCTCCTTCAAGGTCTCCTGAAGCCACTTAGGCTTCCTCTTCCTTGAAGACTGCTCCTCCCGAACTGGACTTGGGCTCTCCTCATCTGAGGAAGTCCCAATACCAGAAGGTCCAAAACCCCGAGGACCGGTACCTGATGAACCTGTGCCTGACGAACCTGAGATCTGAGGACTCAATCCTGAACCTGTCCCTGAAACTGTCCCTGAAGTACTAGCCACCTGAATCACTGAACCTGTAGAAGTTGTGCCTGTACCCTGTGATCCAGTCACTCCAGAAACCTGAGGCCCTGATAGCTGCATCGAAGAAGCCTGTACCAACTGAGGTGTGGGAGCTGGTGTCTCCCCCTGCTCTAACTCCCTAGACTTCCTGAAGGCTCTCTCCTCATCAAACTTCACTTCCCGCCGAACAACAACTCACCTCGAGCTAGGTAAGTAAAGCCGATAGGCCTTCGAAGTCTCGTCATATCCCACAAATATGCCTCTCTCTGCGGTGGGATCAAACTTCGTCCTCTTCTCAGAAGGGACGTGAGAGTAAGTCAACGAGCCAAATATGCGAAAGTGGCCCACGTCAGGCTTCTTGCCTGAATACATCTCCTCAGGAGTCTTACTCCCCACTTCCCTGTGAGGACTCCTATTCTGCAGATAAACTGCAGTGCTACATGCCTCTGCCCATAGAAAGAAAGGTAACCCCTAATCATGAAGCATCGCTCTGGCTGCCCCCACAATCAACCTGTTCTTTCTCTCTGCTACTCCATTCTGCTCAGGAGTGTAAGGAACTGTCAACTGTCTCTGAATGCCCTCCTGCCTGCAGAATGCATCGAACTCCTTGGAGGTATACTCACCCCCATTGTCCGATCTCAACATCCGGATCTTCCTCCCCGTCTGCTTCTCCACAAGGGCTTTGAACCCTTGGAAGACTCTCAACACAAGCTCGGACTTCTTGCTCCTCAAGAAGTAGATCCAGGTCTTCCTGGAGTAGTCATCAATGAAGCTAATGTAGTACTCAAAGCCTGTCAAAGACACTGATGACATAGGACCGCATATGTCAGTATGGATAAGATCTAGCACCCCGGCTGCTCTCGTGTCACTGCTCGGAAAAACAGTCTTGGTGTACTTTCCCAAAGCTCACCCCCTGCACACATCACTCTGCTCAATGCTAAACTCCGGTAATTCTATAACCATGCTCCTCAACAATCCGAGAGTTGGGTGATGTAGGTGGGCCATCCTCCGATGCCAAAGCTCACATAGCTCACTGCTGCTGCTGTGTGCTAGAGCGCACTGTGGCTGAAACAAGAGCTTGTACAGCTTTCCACACCTGACTCCAATGTCCATGGCACTGGACATACCTGTAGCCCTGGGATACACCTGCACTCTCCCATCTGAAAAGCACACCCCAAGACCCCTATCCTCAATGGTGGAAACTGACACAAGGTTCTTCTTCAGCCCAGGGACATACAACACATCCCTCAGAGTCATGAGACTCATCGACTCCCTCTGAAATGTGATGGTCCCCCGACCAACAGCTCTAACAACGGTGTTGTCTCCAAGGACAACCTCCACATCTCTACCTGTCTGAGATAGCTCCGACAACATCTCTCAAGCTCCAGTCATGTGGCTCGAGGCTCCGCTGTCAATATACCAAGTAGTAGAGGTGGATGGACCCCCCTGATGACCTGCCAACAATGAATGCTCACTATCCATATCCATGTCTATGCTGGTGGCTAAAGAGACTCTCTCTCTCTCCATCTGTCCAGCATATAGGGAAAACTCCCTCTGAAATGCATCACTAAACTCATCAACCTCTGCTGAGGCTGCAGTCTGCTGTCCCTGTCCCTTCTTCTTCTTCTTGCTTGGACACTGTGAGGCATAGTGCCCAAACGCCAGACATGCATAACACTTGATTTTACTCAAGTCTTTCTTCTGCCCACTCTGCTGCTGCTGCTTGGCCCCACCCTTCTTGGGACCCTTCTTCTTCTTGCCCTTAGCTTCCAAAGCCACATTCTCGTCATCAGCCCCACTGTGAGATGTACTGCCCTGTACAAGACCTCTCCTAGTCTCCTCCTACACAAAGTCATCCCAAAGTCTCTCCCAGTCAGGTAGATTCTCTCTGCCCACTATGGCTTGCACAAATGCACCCCAGGGCTTTGAAGCCCCATTCACTGCTGTGCGTACAAGCTCTGTAGGGGCTACCTTCTCCCCAACTGTTGCAAGTTCATCCCGAACTGCAGAAATCCTGGTAAGATATGCTGTGACTCCCTCACCCCCATTCATCTTTATACTTTTGAGTTTCTCTCTAAGAACCATTTTTCTGTTCTCATTGGAACTCTCATACAAAATGATCAAGGCTGACCACATCTCATGTGCCCTATCCTTCCCTGAAATGTGAGGGATTATGTGGTCTTTAACTGCATCTAGAATGATCCTCCTAGCTTTACAGTCCTGCTTGTTGAAGGCTAATAGAGCTGCTGCATCTGTAGATACGAGTATGACAATCGGATTAGCTGTAGTGTTTCTAACTACATCCGGCCATAATTCATTCTCCTCCAATAGCAGTAAAATTCTGGCCTTCCACGGCACAAAATTTCCTGTCCCATCCAGCCTATCCTCCAATCTAAGTCCTGTAGCCATCTCTACACCAACCCAACAAAGTGCTGCTCACTGACAGAAGGTAAAATACTAAAAAATTTCTAAGTTCTGAAAATTTCTGTGTGTCTGCAAACTATCACTGTTTTCTGCCCCCAAGCTCTGATACCATGTAGAAATTTTCTGAGTTTCACTGTTTGTTGGTTTATGTCAACATTTTGTGATTTTCACCTACAGCCGATTTTGCATAGGCTGTAGGTTACTTATGAAATTTTTCTTAACAATTAAACACACAATAAAAATTCACTAACAAGCTGAAAAACACATTTTAACAACCACACCTTAAAAAATAGACTCAAAGATTTTTGGCCAAATCAAGCTCTGGAAAAACCCCCACGGGGAAAACCAGTTAGAGAGAGAGAGATTTTATTATGCTTCAAGATAAAAATCAGACATTAATTTTTACAGTAAAAAATCCAACTTGTCTCAACTCAGAAATTTGACCAGCAGACTGTCTTGGTTTCCGTGCTTTTGCTGCCTCGATTTCTGTGCAAACCTCCTTGGAAAATGTGCCAGAAATATCAGCAAAAAAAATGCCCTCGAAAACTGTGCCAGCACTCTCATAATCCGTATTGTATGGACAGCATTTAATGCTACTGTACGACCTCGTTTTCTGTGCCCAAAAAAAACAAAATGCTGCCTCAAAAAATGTGCCTATTATTCACCTCGAAAACTGTACAAAAAAGTACAGTCCGTACGGACCTCGATTTCTGTGTTGTACGGCCTGTGTACGGCCTCGAAATTCGTGCAGGGTACGGACTGTAATAAATGCAGTCCTCCTCGTTTTCTGTGCCCTGCTTGACCTAGATTTCTGTGCCCTTCAAACCTTACTATACAGCTGCCTGGAAAATCGTGCCCTTCTCCCTTTCTTCTCTCTCAGCTCACTCTCCTTCTCCTGAAAATGAAAAATGAAGTGATGTGCCTCCCTCAACGCTTTTTGACTAAACCCTAAGTGGGTATCTAATCCAACGGTGGAAAAAGATCCAATCCAATGGCTAAGATTCAATGAGAGTAAAAATCACATTTATTTAAATCACTTAAATAAATTTACTCACCCACTTAAATTTATCAAAAAGTGACTTTAAGTTTATAAAGTCTCATTAAGTAGCTTTTAATGTGAGGGTCACCTTTTATCCCCTTTTCTAAGTGACTTAAGCAAAAAGTCACTTAGGGAACAACTGCCTAGGTACAAAAACTAACAGGGAAAGTATCTGTTCCATTGACGGTTTCCATTTATGCACACAGAGTGGCGAGGTGTTCAACTGCCAAAATAAAAAGTAATTAAAAAATTCATGTCACCTCATAAAATAAAAAAATTAAAACCAGCATAGATCTATCTTAAACTCAAATCTATCAAGCACAGGACCAAATTTCTTGAGGGATCAAAATTTAAGATAAAAATAATTTACACCTCAAGAAATTGGATCCCTGTAAATGCTTGATGAATCTATGCTGGTAGTAAAGAAGTTCTGGACCTTGGGAGTATGTTTATATCTTGAAAATGTCGAAAGCTATTTTCAGTACTAGTTGCACTACAGGATATGTTTATTTCTCGCAAATGTCATAACATTCAACACTAGATCTACATGGATGTGCATGCACGCACTAATTGTATAAATTGTTTCATTGCCAGAAGCTTCGAATGGTCTTTTTTCTGATGCTTCCTTTCAAATCAGAGTTTGACAAGAAACAGATTGGTTTGGGTTGAAGTCCAAGCTTCTTCCAGTAAAGTTTATTGACTACTATTTCCTGAGATCATATATTAATGTAAGCATTGACATTGCAACAGTAGCCACGATATTTCAAAAAGAAATCAAACTCATGAATAACTTAAAAAGAATGTACTGTAAATTAGGTAGCAAACTGAAACAGCTTACCCTCACTGTAACATAAGCAGCTGGAATGAGCCCAAAGAATGATGCAATGAAGAATATATGATATGGTACATCTACAATTGGGGATGCAACATTTATGAATGTGTTTGGCAAAGTTGGTGTTATCCTTAGGAAAAGCATGTAATTCAGTAGGTTTCCCCTGCGTTTGGCCACCTGTCAGACATAGAGCTCATCATCAAAACTTTGAATCCACAGACTACGTGTGGTGCAAAAAATCCAAAACCGAGTTTAATCATCTGGTGGCCAAATAAACAAAATCTATAAACTAGAAGTCAAATTGATGAATGCAATTATCTGGACTCTATTGAAAAAGCTTTACTAAAATATAACTGATATGTGCTGTGTCAGAAGTGCTTTTCATACTAAAAACACCATGTATAGAGATTGAGTGTCATAATACCTCAGCTCGAAAGAACCTTAACTTCTCTGGCCACAAATAAAAGGCAATAGGCCTGCCAATCAGCTTTGACAGAAAATAACAGGACGAAGCACCAGCAGTAGCATTGAAAAGAACTAAGATAAGACCTCTGGCTACTCCAAAAAGAGATCCAGCTAGCAAGGACATGAATATGGTTCCAGGAATCATGAATGTCTGCATGAAAATATATGTTGCACAGTACCCTAGTATAACCTGAGCTGTGTAATCTTTAGTATAATTTGCAAGGTGATCTCTGTAAATTCAAGAATTATGAACAATTAACGGACCGCTGTGCCTCATGATATACTAACAAAAATGAGTTTTAAGTACAGGAAAAGTACTCTACAAAATTACTGTAAATTAAAAAAAGTGCATTATGTTCATATTCTGAAGATGCATCCAACAGGACTCGAGATAAAGTTGGGAAGATATTTGAGGGCACATTAGTTTGTTGTAATTGTGATGCACTCGCTAAGACACTGAACTGGATTTCTTACTTTTATTTCAGTTTATCACAACGGGTATCAAATCACAAGGGTCATTTTAAAATTTATGACCTCGATAAATGTTTAAACAATAACTTTGTATCTTTTGATCTCTGTTGAAATTGAATTTTAGATGTCCATAATATGTTAGTTTTCATAAGATTTATGCAGATGCAAGCCAGAGATAAACATGCTGAAGTGTTGATAGTTGACTCACTTTTGCTTGTTAAACATAAAAATTCATGGCGTTCTAATATTTTTGTTCTTAATTTACATTCACATATATATTGGAAGCCCCTCAATTTTAGTTTCAAAAATTGTAAATTTTAAAAAATAAGATATTGGCGATGGTTTTTAAAAGTTCAAAGTAATAGAATTAAGAAATTAAAACACATTTTCAATATAAATACAAACAAAAAGTAAAACAAAATAAAGTACAAAATAAAATAGTAACAACTATTAAAATTTTAATTTTAATTATATATCACATATATGATATAACTAAATAGAAAACATTCAAATAAAATTACATAAGCTTAGTTTGCATTCACAATCAAAATCAAACTTTAATTATGATACATATTCAATTAATAATATCTATAAAATGGAGTCAAGTTCCGGTAGAGCAAACGGTTAAGACAGGTTTCGTTCTGCAAGGCGGCCCGAGATCAAAAGCCGCTGTTCTTGGGAGGCGACATCTAAATCCAACCATGCTAAGGGTTGGTGAGGCCCACGCCGGGTGCGATCCCCGGGTGATTTTAACAGCTTAGATGCCCCTGGGTCGTGATTTTTCAGACCAAAAACTTGCCCAACAAATCAAAAGGCAATACAACCAACAAATATATATATATGAGATAGATATCCAAATAAAATTAAATTATGATACTTATTCAATTAATAATATCTGTAAAATGGATATCCAAAAGCATCCTATATCACAAAATGATATATAACATCATAAAATCAAGTAAAAGTGAAACATAAAACTATAATTAATATCAATAATTATAAATAAAATATTTAAATCTGGTAATCATTCAAAAATACATTTCAGAGAGAAAAAAAATATATGATTAAATGGATATCCAAAACCATCCCATCTAACCCAATGATACATACATCATACTATAGAATAAAAAATTATTCATAAAACTATGTCCATTATAAACATCAATGATTATATAGCCAGGTGGGCTAGCTCTAATCATTCATAATTACATTTCAAAGGTCAGGATTTTTTCTAACTTTTAACTTTTCTCCGTAATTGATTTAGTTTCTTTATTCTTTTGGTTTTCTAAATATGGTCCACCTAACTTCCCCTCCCATAATTAGAGATTTTTTTAATCTTTAAAATTTTATTTATGAAATATATATACTTAAATAAATAAAAAACATTCAAACTACATGGGACGTTTTGAATGAGAAAACAACTTTTTCGGGAAAGAAACTCCAGAAGATGCTTCCAGTCTACTCCTTTATCTTAAGCTCCCTAGGGGTTTTGAAGTATAAATACCTAAAAATCTAGAGATTTACTATCTGTATATGGTTAAAAGGATTATTTTGAACGAATAGTGCTAACCTCCTATGAATACAATCCAAGGTTGTGCAATTGGATGTGTTCAAAATTTAAAAACCTAAAATATAAAGAATAGAATTAGAAATATCCAGCTTATTTATGGAATTGAAGATATTTTTGAGTGGTTGTGCAGCTGCTAGTAATTTCAAAGGAAATGTGACAGAGCTGATTGATTTATTGATTTTGGTGTACTGTTTATTGATTTTGGTGTACTGAGACATTTCACTATAGAAAGGACTGGAGTATTGATCTTGTAGAAAATAAGATGTTCTAACTTCTGATTCTGTGAATTTCGGTGGGTGAGAAGAATATGAAATTGCAGGTAAAGAAAATATGCAGTGACAAATTAATGTATTCTTTGTTTCTGGATTGCAAAAGAACCTTATATCTATAGTGAAATTATTAAGAATATTCTTCATTTGGATGTAATTTTTCACAACAACAGGTGTTATAATGTTAAAAGTGACAAAATTAAGAGAAATGAAGTTCAGGATGGTCTCATTGTTCATCTTGACTACATTCGGTGCTACTAGGTACATAGCCTCGTGATCCTCCTCAGGGCCTCAACAAGTTGTGTGCTTGCTCCCACCATCTGCGGATCGAGATAGTCCATCCTGGGATGGCTTGCCTTTGCCATATCCAAAAGATCGATTCCAAGGAGCGATTTTTTTCTTAGATGCCCTATATAATAATATCCAAGAGAGGTTCCACTGTCTATTTTAAGACTGTAGAGTTACCTTGCATTTTTCTTATGCTACCCTCGTCCAAAGATGCCTAACCTTACACACATCCATGAGGCGATGATCCATATATGGGCAACTTTGCGCAGCCTCTTCAAACCCAGTATCATCAAAATCAACACTTCCTTGTTTCAGCCTACCTCAACTACTAGAGACAGTGAGCACCAAACCGACTCCTCACTTCTTAATCCTACTGGTGGCAAATCAATGAGGCAATGGACTTTGTTAAAGCAAATTTGGGGTCTAAAATGTGCCTTACAAAAAAACAAGCTATTGATGCATTAGAATTGAAGAACCAATAGAATTGAAAGAAAATGAGTCAACATAATGGTTGACTTGACATATTTGTCATTAAAAAATTACCTTTTTAATTCATATATCCAGCTTATCTACCTGTGGCTTTACTCAAATTTCGAGCCAGAGCACTCGTTCGAATGCGGAATTCAATTATGCATCTAACGAGTGCTCCCACTCGAAATTTGAGTAAAACCAAAGTAACATGTTTTTTAATGTATTTCTTGTTTTTCATGGAGTGGGGTACATCAAAAGTATGCAGTGTGGGTACTCATTGGATGCAGAATTGAATTTCGCATCCAACGAGTGCTCTCGCTCAAAATTTGAGTAAAACTACAAAGAGATAAGTTGAAAATACAAAGAAAAAATAGTTTGTCTATTTTCCTTCAAAATTTATAACTATTATTTTATTATTTTAACTATTATTTTACTATTTTTCTTAGAAGACCAATTTTAGACCTCAATTTTGCTCTAATGCCTCCCAATAGAGTGGCAGACACCCCACATCTAGGAGATCAAGGAATCAAAGCTACATACAAATTACTACCCACAAGGTCAGCTCGAGCCAAAAAATCAACAACTTTTCCCCTCAACCTCAAATATGTAGAGAGACAATTCATCTTGCTCTAAAGTTACTTAGGATTGTCGAACCAAGCTCCCTCTACCACAAGTACACACCAAAGGAAACCATCAATCTTCGTGTTGATCGTTTCACAATGCCAAGGTGAGATAGGGATACCTCTTCTCCCTCTACTCTACTTCTACCCTTATTCCAATTATTACATTGACACTGAGCTAGTGCCTCGCGACTTTGTTTTTATACCTAGATCCTGCTTTTCTCTCTCTATTATTGTTTGTTATATCTTTCCTTCTTATCAACTTTCAAGCATCCAAAAGTGTTCTAGATATTCCCATGGTCTATTGATGACTATTTCTAGTATCTAGTCCCATCGATCTTTATTAGTCATTTGTTGGATGTTAATAAAAATATCCTATCTTTCGACTATACCATTTTCATTTTAAACATAACAGATTTTGGAGCGTTGGCATTTCTATGTTTTGTACCTTATTGTTGGACCGATATAATGTTAGTGTTTGAGCAAATATGAAGAAACTTGAACTTTAAAACTTTAATCCACAATTACAGTGTCGATAGATCTCATCAATAATCCAAAAACATAAATAAATCAAACCATAGAACACGGGATATACTCTGGGAAAACCCTCCACTGATTCAAAGGATAAAAAACCCAGCAACCAATCTTAGAGTGTGATTGATAATCGTCATAGAATGATTACAACACAATAGCAGATTGCTTTTTCTAGAGTGTTTCCACCTCTTACGCACCTGGGGTTAACACAACAGAAATCTTCAAGCTTCTTGGTGCGTCCTTGGGAGCAAGTCTTGAGTCAAGTATTGTCACTTGATCTTGACTCCTTTGTTTAGGATTAACTCCTAACAAAGCCAAGGGGGGGAAACTCTATTAATATTACTAAGGGTCTAGGTACTTAGTTGTTTTGGATGAAAAATTGTTGTTTAAGAGTTTGAAGGTTAATATATTAATCAAGACAATTAAATAATTAAATCAACTATACAACATATATGAAATAGAATAATCACGACAAAATTGAGCTTAACTGAATAAAGCAAATAATAAATATTAAAGACCAATGCCGTGGAGTCAAAGCAAATATTGTTGTAAAGTAAATGTTTTGCAATTGTGTTCTTGGTCAATTTTATTATTTAAAAGATGAATTGATTAAAGGAGAGGGGATTCCCGATATAGTAGATGGTACGGGGAATATGTCCAAATTTTGGGAAAAGTGGCTCTGCACGAGAAAATGTGGGCTAGATGGAATCGTGGAGGGTTGTTCAACACTACACCAACAAAGATGTATCCTAACGGGACCCCACGGCCACTTTCTAGTTGTTCCTGCTTTCCTTGAAGAATTTGCCCACTTCCGTTTTTTATATCCCCAAGAGTCAGACAAAGCTACGCGAGGTAGAGCATACACGGAGGAGGCAAATGTTTGTTCCAATTTGTAAAGCAAAGTACAAACTAAAACTACTTGCAGAAGGAATACAGCCAATTTGTAAAGCAAAGTACAAACTAAAACTACTTGCAGAAGGAATACAGCCCGTTATGATGGATTGTGTTCTTGTGTTACAAGAAAAATGTGAGGCTAATTACTATGGCAATGCAATGTCGGGTTAGTGTTCAGTACTCTGCAAATGTAAATGAAACTTTGAAACAAAACTAAACCAACTGAAAGTAAAAGAAACTAAAGATAAAGCATAAAACAAACCACTAAGAAGGCGACATGAATCCCATAAGGGGAAAGGAGTGTGGGCGCTTGGAAAACCCACTTGCTTCTCTTTTATTTATTTTATTACAATAAGTTTTTAGGAGAAATAAGACCTTTGATCCTTTAAATGTGAGATCAATGAGGTTGACAATGACTTGACACTGGAAGAGAAAAAGAGTGGGCACTTTGGAGCCTTTGGATAGCTAAATTTCTCGAAATTTGGCCATAGTTTTTCTTTTTTTCTTTCAACCTGCTAAAAACCAGCAAGCTAACAATGTACAAATTAGTGGATTAGTACAAGCATGTACATAAAATACACTATCTAGTACTTTACAAAAAATGGGAAAAATTTACTGCTTTGAGTACTAGAAAGGAAGTGTTAGATCTAAGTTTAAGATATCTATTGAAGCACTTTAGATGTAACATGTAAACACGCCTAAACTTCATATAATAATATTTTAAAGAAATCTAAGCTTGTAAAAAAAGTAACCAAAGAGAAAGATTGAATTTTATGAGATGGGAGAGAAAACCCTCAAGCTCAAGCTTGAACGTTGTGAAGAAAAGAAGGCGCATGTAGGACAAAAAAACATTATATCCAGTGAATAGTGGTGAAGAGGAAGAAGATGCAACTGAGCTCAAAATCCTCCTTCGCCTTCGATGATCTGCAAAGCTACACAACCTTTAAACAAACGAGATTAAATCTAGTATATTTTGATAAAAGAAATTTGGGAGAGCCTCAGTATAACTGACTACAATTGGCTACTCTTAGATCTCTAATAGCAAAAAACATAAGTAAACAAATTGAAACTACAAATGTTTACTCTATGGGCTAGTAATAGCCTTCTAAGCTAAATAAATATTTACAAGCGTAAAATAAAGAGAAGTACAACTAGCTAAATATCACCTCCATGAAGCTCAAGCATTCACAACCCTGAAAATTTGCACCATATGGACCTCCAAAGTCCACTTTATTCAACAAAATATAGAAGCAACTAAGTATTACACAAGCATAGGTTCAATCTTCCATCCAAATAATGGAGCGATGCCTTGCTTATATAGAAAATATGACCAAGAGATGGGGGTGCACTTGCCCAAGAGAGTTGCTTTGCTTGAGTTGGCATGGGATGGACATTGGTTGGCTTAAGGATGGAAAAGGCAAAAAATATACCAACTTCTAATTCATAACTCAACACTTGCTATTATTGTCACAAATTTCCATCTTTTTCTTGAGAGATGTGCTCCACTTGATTTAGCAAAATCAACTTGCATTTATTTGCCCAGAAAAACACTCCAAAGTGTTTTAGAAACCTTAGGAATGTTTCCACTTTACTTTGCCAACTCATAAAATTCACTTTCGACATGTTTACTTTATTTTATGAGTTGCCAAATTTTTCACTTTATTCATTTTTTCGTCGTTTTTACCATTTTCGAGTAATAGTTAATTTTGGAAATAAATAATTACTCAAAAATTTAGGAAAGTGAGTTTAGGGGTTAAGTGGGTGCTCTAAGTTAGAAAACGAGCACCCCCATGGCAAATTCCGCCCCTAGACCACATTTTTATGCCTTAGATAAAAACTACAATTAACTTATTAAAAATAAGCCAGGAAAAAAACGGAAAAAAAATTATATTTTCTAGAAATTAAAAAAGACCTATGGGGAACTTAGAACATGTTGATATGACTCAAAAACAATGATTAGCATGGTAACATACATTGACACATAGGTTTTAATAACCTCCTAAGGTCTAACCACCAAGACATTTACTCTAGCTTTGGAGGAGTGGGTAAAAAACTCGAAAATTTTAAGTCATTTAAAAACGACATATAATTCTCAAGGAAAAAACACCATGGGGTAAAGTATTGATGATTAAGTATTTAGGAAAGCCAAACCTTTTACATTTTTTCATCATGCTAAGTCATTTATTACAATTTCCCCACAGAATATGAACATGTAAAAAAATAAAAAAGGGCCACTGATGGACCTCAAACTAATGAGTGACTAATGACTCATCTTAAGAATTTAGCATTTTGAATATGACAACGTTAACCATGCCGACTCATCAGAAAAAGGTTTAAAAACAAACATAAACACAAAATATATTCGAAAGAGGATTAAAGCTAACAAGGGTGGAATAATAAATATTTAAACTTAACAGAATTGAACAAGAGACCTCCTTTCTACCAAACATATTTTCTCTTTCAGTATTCAAAACACCACCTCAAGGTAATCATTTTTTTTTCAGATGGAAAGATCCACGGTAAACCCAGCAATACTTCCTCACATTCGTGGATGGTAGAGGGTGGTAAACCGCCGGCCATCCTAGCAGAAGGCCTAACCCCAAAGGACTCAAGGCTCGAACCCGTGACCTCCCCCGAACCGAGAGAGTGTACGCACGTCTTACCAATTTAGCTAACCCTTGGGGCTAACCCCAAGGTAATCATTGCATGTGAAGAAGGACATAACAATAAAAGGAAAGCAAGTGCTACCAAGAGTGCAAAAAGATCTGACCGCAACCAATCTTTGCCGAGATTTTATTAACACTCCTTTGATTGCATTTTCAATTGATCAAGAATTTAAAGGAAAATTAATCAAGAAGTGAGGAAACACTTCCAAAAAATAAATATTAACATGGACAACGTCTAATAAAAATAACACGATATTATATCCCTGCAACACATTAGCTGACGAGAGAATATTGTTGATGCCTCTTTCAACTGTTTGCATCTCGTTTCAAAAGTTGCAAAAAGACGAAATTATTCCGCCTATATGTTCCATGATATTAAACATTCGAATGAGGAATCACACAATGAAACAAACCATAATGAAATGAAGGATGATATTGAAAAAACTATTGAGGATTTAGAACATGGTATCAATGAACACATTCAAGGTGACCCTATCTGTCAAGTTCAACAATGTTCACAATAAAATTAAAGTTGAGATAGCAAACAAAATTATTGAGTGTCAAATGTATAAATGAAGTTAAAATTAAATCATTTTAATCTCAACCAAAATCTAAAAAAATATGGCACAACTTTCCTTGAGATTGGAAGCAAGGTGGGCCCATAACCCACGGCCCCAAGCATCAAATTCTATTTTTCTTCTCTTTGAATGCAACGGCCCCTAATCCGTATTCCGTTAATCAATGTCATGTATATGAGATTGCAATAGGAAGTCAATGGTTCATGTTTCAAATTCTTCTGCATAGTCCTACTAACAAGTATGAGATCTTGCTCCTTTGTGTAATATTGTTTAAAATTTTAAATCAAGGATAAAGTTTTCCACAAAAGGAGACATACTATATATCTTAAATATGGCTTTGTAAATATAA
>LPNX010344489.1:152967-168012 GCA_001517045.1 Pseudotsuga menziesii | reverse complement strand
TATATATATATCATAATTAAGATACGTTATTAGATGTGTCTCTGGGTTATCTCAATTTAGGCATGTGCATTGTATATAAGACTCACGTACACATACATTGTGATCATCCTATTCATCATATTTAATATATTTTTTTATTTATTTTGACAATTTAGTCTATACAAGCCTAAACCCCTTAACAATATAAGTGCCTTAATCCACCATGTAACAACGGAGAGAGGACGTTACAATCTTTTTGCTACCCCACGCTTCTTCTTCTTGCTTACCTTCATTCACTTTGCCTCTTATAGTTTGCATTTGAGTATAGACATGCTTGTTGATAGCTTTCCGCTTTCTTATATGAAGCACCTTGTGACTCATATGGATTCTCTATAGGAAATCCGTGATCAAATGAATAGGGAAAAGGAGACAAAGCAAGAACTTAGGGAGGTTGAGCTAAACCACCTTGACATGTACTTATTCGAGCAATTGCAAACAAATTTTAGAAGGAAAATTTCGTGTATCAATTTCAACACTTAAGATCTTGCCTGTCTTCTGTCCCGACTAACAAATGTTCAAAAGGTTCCAAAATCTTGTCAATCAATAAATGACAATGTTCCACCGTTTGTGGAAGTTTCATCCAAAAGGGATACCAACGATGTGACACCAAACCTAATAAAAGGTCATCTACAAGATTGAAGATGGGCTGTTGCACATGCAATTATCCAAGTCTCATTCAGCAACATGCCCTAAGCCACGCGCAACACAAATATAACCCTTCCCAAGCCCCCAATAAGATTCAACATGCCATCCACAGCCCTTTTAATTTTCAGCATACCGTTTATGCATATCCCAATCCAACATTTGGGAAAAAAATATAGAATACCAACTCTATTTTCTATTCTTTCCACTATTAATTTAAAGACAGGAGTGTCTGTATGCATCTGACTCTCAAAGTTCCATTTTTTAATCTATCAACGAGACTCCCTTGGTATTGAAAACAAATGCGGTACCCCAATCGAGGATGCCCACCCGTGGTGATCTATGAACCACCTTGGATATTCCAATAATTAGCTCACCAAAACAAATCTAAAATTACAGCTGTTATAGTGAGCCTATGCTACTATTTTTTTTATTTTTAGTGATTTCATAGAAAAAACACTCCATATGGATTATTTAACTACTGAAAGATAAGAACAGAACTACAGTAGTAAATGCACACAATGGAACACCATAAACAAAATATATACCTTGGGAAACTCGGTGTGGGAAAACCCAACAAAAATATGAAGGGCTATGCCTTTCTTCTTAATCAAATGAGAGTACAAGGCAAACTACAAAAATTATTAAGCTCATTGCTAGGTTTTGGGACACTATGGTCTACACAGTCCCCTATAGAATGCATTTTCTTCTCTGTTTTGCTATCTCTCTACTTCTCTTGGTCTCTACTTTGCCATGGAACATCAAATCACTACAATAAGAATTGAACCCTTTACTCTCCTTTTGGCTCGATTTTTAACTTTTGTCCTTGGTCATTAGGGTTAGCATTTTCATTAAGATTGATGATTATAGAAGTCTTTAGTGGATTCCCAAATGTTACTAACTCCACATGGATGAATCCTCATGAGTTGACATGGTTACCGCTTGAACCTGTGGGGAATAATTGGACTACTACGTTGTTGTGGGCATAGCTTTTGCATATAGACTCCATTTGAGGAATAAAAACTATTGTTAGAAAGATATCAAATGATAGAATACAATGAAGACCTCCATGGCAATTTGCCTCAATGTCAAAATTCCCTTTATTTGACCCAGAACAGGAATGTCTCCAGTTTTGGTATGTCAATGTGGTTTTTAGGATCTAACCCAAACCAACTGTTCTAGGTCCCGAGTTCTATCTTCCGCATACTAGAGCATTAATAAAGTGATGAAGTAACATTGTCAATCCATTTTAGATCATCCCTCCCCATTTTGGGAGGGGCTCTTGGTCTCCAAAAGCTTTAGTTTTTGAGAAGATGAGGAAATAATTCCTCAACTTTCTCCTTGGAGAACCATTTGGCCTTGGTCGGTAGTTGCAATGAAGACCTCCATGACAATTTGCCTTGAGGTCAAAGACCCTAAAATTCCACTTCTTTGACCTCGAACAACAAGATTTTCAGTTTTGATCTATCAATGTGGTTTTAAGGAGCTAGCCCAAACCAAGCCTTCTAGGTACCAAGTTCTATCTTTCCCATTCCAAAGCATTAATAAAGTGATATAGTAACTATGTAGATCCATTTTAGATTATCCCTCGCCACTTCGGGAGGCTCTTGGTCTTCAAAAGCTTTAGTTTTGGAGAAGAAGAGGAAATAATTCCTCAACTTTCTCCTTAGAGTACCATTTGGCCTTTGTTGGTAGTTGTCCCTTCAATTCCACCTACCAAAGTTCCTCTTGACCCCTTTTGGTCATTTTGGTCTTCTTCTACAATATAATATCGTCTAGTGATTATGCATGTTCATTGGATGCCATATCATCTAAGGAAGGTAAGAATTGGCCCTCTTCATCCTCATTGAGTACGGATGGCTTGAAAAGTTTCAAGTATACATTTACCACTGAGTAAATGTGCATCTAAAGCAGGTGACTTTCCCACTCGCAGAAGTTATTGTTGAACCCTTTCGATCATTCTAATCTTCTTCTACAAAATGATATCATAATTTTGCCTATGCATATGATACTAAATCTTCTATGGAAGGTAAGACTTGGCCCTCTTCATCCTCATCAAGAGTGGATGGCTTGTATAGTTTTAGGTTCTCTACATTTACTACTAAGTATATGCACATATAAGATGGAAGATTGCCTCTTTAAGCATAGTTTCCTACCTTCTCCTATACTTCAATAGGTCCATATCTCAAATCCTTGATTTTCTTTCCCTGACCTTGTAATCTTTCCTTATTAAACAACCTTGCAATAAGCATATTTAGCAGCCACCACCCCATTTGACAAAGAATAAGAAGCAAAATATTCTAGAAATAACTAAACATACCTTTGATCCAAAAGAGTCCTCTTCAAGAGAACCATCTTCTCTACAAAGACCAAGCACCCCGTTTGCACCCACCTTCCTCCTGAAGAAGTCCCATCAATTTTGGACCCTTCACCCCCCTCATGAATCCACTAAAGATGGGAGCAAGCCTTGGCACCTCTACCAATATAATCCTCATCTCTGTGAACTATCATCTCCAACTTTGCAAGGTCCTCCTCCTAAAGAGTGACATTATGAAAATCCTCCTCCAAAAATATGCCAACCTCATCAAGCCTAAGTCGAACCACCCACAAGTCTTGTATCCATTTACAGGCCATCATCCATGATGCAGGAGCATCCTGCTCTCAGTTAAAAACTATAAAATTTGGTCATGCCACTAGCCCAATAAGGGGTTGATTGTAAACTTCTTGTAAACGTTTGAGTTTTCTCATAGCTGACAAACATAGTTTTAGAAGGTTCTAACTCGTGATAGGTGTCATTGTAATTATGAGTCATGAAAACCAATTCCTAAAATAGTGGAATGACTCGAGGAGGTTATGGAAATATCTAGGAATGAGCTGCGTGAATGTTGGAATTTGTTTTGATGAGTCATTAGCTGACATAGACTTGAAACTCCTATATTTAGAATCAGCTACAAATTTGTAGGGGTTAGTTGTTGCACTAGCAAAGGTCATATGCCCTGTATAAATGTCAAGTCACAAGAATTAGTTAGGTTAGGGTTGACGGTTCGATATTTTGAGTGAAGAGACTGGCTATGAAATGGGGAGCCAAGCTTGTAGAATGGAGTAGAACAGACAGAGGAGATGGCCAAACAAATGAAATCAGGCTATAGCAGAAGTTAGTCAAGGTTTTGAAGTTTGTACAGTTTTATTAATGAATGAGAAAGAAGATTCATCAATGGTTGTGTGCTTTTCTCTTATATAATCTATGTGTAATGTATTTGAGTTTTGATGGATGTTAGTTGTTAGAGAAGTATTTAACTGTGCACAAATCATGATAAGATATAATCCTTTCTGTGTGAATTTAGGACTTGCAGAGTTTCAGCATCTGTGTGAAGTCTGAGACTATTGATAGATTAGTTTGTTAACCTGTCATCAGAGGAGAGTCAGTCTTGTGGGAGGATTCGAGTGAAGAGGGTTTTGATATAGAATGAACCTGAAGTGTTTAGGGGATTTGCAGAGCTTTTCTCCAATTACTGTGCGAGTGAGTGAGAGAAGAGCCTGTGAGAAGGTTGAACTCGTTAATGAAACGAGACTTGCAGAATTCAAGCGCAGAGTCTAGATCTTTGATATTAGAGATTAGACAGAAGGTCAAGATTGGAATGGTACAGTCGACAGGACTGAATGGCGTAGATCAACAAATGATCCAGGGTTGATTTTCCTTTGGCAGTTGTGCATATGTTAAAATCTCATAGCAGGCCGAAAATCTCAAATCTTAAGAACGGTATAAGAGTCAAGGGTTGAATGGGAATGCGATTTCGCAGCGGAATATGTCGAGTATAGCAGGCCTAGGGTCCTAGGCCTGTATCATTTTTGGTATCAGAGCGTGTATGCTCTTTGGGAAAAGAAGTCAGAACAGGATTTGTTTTCTTTTTGGAATGATGATGTTCAGAACTTACAGCAGCTCAGGTTTGGAAATCCGATTGAGACAAATGCGGTTATCTTCAATTTATACTGAAATAGAGGATTGATAATTGCATGGATTGAAATTTGTAAGCAAAGAAGACTACTTTGTGAGGAAAGTAGAATGGACTTGGTTTTAAAAAGAAAAACAGAGGAAATGTGTTCGATAGCATGGAAAGCTAAAGTCTCCACCTCACCGCTCTCAATGTTGACGTTTGCCATTGTAATCGGAATTGCAATGAACCAGACAAGTAGAGACAGAAACCCCAAAAAAGAAACTCCATCAATATGAATACGAAACTTTGCAAAGACGTATTTCTAATGGTTCCCGAGAATCGTTGAAAAGCCCAACATCGTTATAGGAACATCGATGTCACTGGAAGTGCTTATGGAGACTTCTGCAATAGTAGAGCCAGGCCATCATTTTATTTGGAGATGATTAGTAGTGAAGAATTTCAAGTTTCATCTTGAGAAGTAAATGAAGTTTGTAGAGAAAAGGATAGTGACAGAATTAAGTGGATTTTGTATGATGTGAGCAAAACACAAATAGCCTTTAAAAGAGTAGATTGGGTTTTAATTTCTGAAAAGTGGAAGAACCTGTGAGGAGCTCTGTAGTAAGAAATCTGCAAGCAAAAAGAGGACAACTCAATCAAAGTCTAAAGATACAGATTTGAAGAATCGATCGAAGAAGTAGTAAGTTTATTAGTCTTTCTATTGATGTTATTCAATATGCAGAAGATTGCAACTTGTTAGTTGTGATATAGAAAGTAAGGAGACTCTCCTATTAGAGAAGTTGTGGTGGTAAAACCCTGCACAGCAAAAGAGTTGTGACCTAAGTTGGAACAGAAAAAAACAATGAAGTTATCAAAAGAAGGTGATTGCAAGAGGAAAGCCTGGAAAGAGCAAATAAAATGCTCAGAAGGTTCTGAGTGAAGAGAACCAGTGGTGCCAAAAGATTGAACTTAGTAGAAGTTTGATTAGGCATTTGTAGCAGGGTGGAAAAGACTTGTTATAGCAGAGGCTTTAGTGCAACTAATAGAGGGTGAAAGAAATTCAAGAAGATGACTACTAATAGTCATAGCGAAGGTTCAAGAAGTAGCCACAAAGTGAAGAAAGAAGATGCCAAGACAAATGGCATATGGAGACAGTTGAGTGATGAAGAATATAAGAGGGAGAAGCCTGAGATAGAAGTCCATCTGGAAGTAATAATGGAGCTGCTACAGAAGAAGAAAGACCAAAGATGTGGTTTCTTTGTGAGAAGAAAGTTGAGGTGGCATAAGCTACAGAAGAAGAAGAAAGAGCAACTAATGAAAGCTCAATGGGAGGATGAGATACTCGAGGCAAGTGGGTATCAGGGAGAAGACCTGAAGATTGAAGCTTCAAGTGAGGTCGAGAGGTCTCAATGTTTTGAAACTGATTTTTTTCGTATGTCTGCAGGTACAATGAATGAAGTAGGAATTTGCTAAGATTGTCACAAAGAATGAAGGAAAAGGGCAAAATCTTAATTCTGTTCAGGAAGATGATGGGGCAGCTGAGTCTCATTCAAATGCACATGCGCAACTGAGTGAAAGTGTTTCTTTTTAGCATGCAGCAAAAGCTGAAAGTAGAAAAGATTTGGTTTATGATGATAACCAAGAACAGGATGAAGCAAGGGAGGAAATCAAGCATTCGGATGTTATGCTTGGGGAAGCTGAAAAGAAGGTTATTGAGGATTTTTCGAGTCTTGTAGCAAACTTGTGACAGTAGGAAGATTTGATGATTGAATCATCAAATAAGACCATTGGTTCTTATGGGTTTAAAGCTGACAAATTGAATGTGTTTGCAGGTATTGTAGAAGACAATCCATCTTATGGAATTGTCTTAAGTGAAGCTAAAAGTGGTCTGGTAAGGCATAATGAGGAAGATGTTAAGCATGAATATATAGTGCTTGAAGAAGCTGACAGGAAGATTTTATTGCTGGAGAATCTGTTAGAGAAATCTAAGTCAAATTGTAAATTGAAACCTCAGATAAATTATTTATGTTTTGATGAAGAGATGAGGTTTCTTGAGGAGTGCATAGGCAAAGATGAGATTGTGGAGGACTCAGTCAGTTTAGATAGACAGATGAGAGTGTTGTCAAGCAATGGCAAAGGAAAACATGAGTTATTGCAGTAAAAGGAGTCTACAGAATCCCTATTTAATGAAGTTGGGGGAGAGACAATCATGTCTTATATGAGGGAATTTGTTCTTGATGAGGACAAAGAGGAATTGGTATGTTTAAATGGCCAAAGCAAGAATGATGGACAGACATTTGGGACTGTCACAAGAGTAGAGAACCAAAATTCTACCCTGATAGAGAAAGATGAAGCAATGTCACAAAGAACTTTGTTCAGTGACAAGCAAGAAGAAAATTATAAGGAAGAAAGTGAGGCAACTATGTCTCAAGCTAAAGAGGAAACAGTCTTGGGACTGAAGAAGACTGAATTGACTGTTAGAAATGGTCAAATATTTGAAGGACAATTACTGAAGGTTGTCAAGACCGAGGAAGAGAAGAGTTATGCTGACATTGAAATGCAGCATACTGATGAAAGTACTTGAAGGGAATCAAGTAGAGAATAAATGTTTGAAATATTGGTTGGAAGCATTTGCACAAGAGGAAGAAGTTGTAGTTAATGAGGGAGAGGTGTCTCATGATGTAAGAGAGACAAGAAGAGATACTGGTTCACAGTTCTATGATGTGTTAACTAGTATGCAGGAAGGACTGATTGATTATGTTGTTGCAATCAGGAAATTGGAAAACAAATTACTTTTTGAGAGTAAATTTGCAGGCAGAGAAAATGAGAAGGATATTGCAGAGGGAGATGCTTACAAAAGCATAAAGGAAGTAAGGGTGGCAGCAATATCTAGGACAGTACTTGGAGAAATTCTAAGAGTAAAAACAGAAATTGAATCAAGAAAAGTTGAAGGAAATGTTCAAAAACTTAGAGAAGAGTGGGTAAAGTGTAATAGTGTTATGGCAGAGTAATGAAGATCAGATTAGCTTGCAGCAGAAAATTAAATTGGAGGAAGACATAGCTGAATTATGGAGCTTAATACAGAAACCTAAGAAGATCTACAGAAAAATGAGGAAAATAGTCCACTGTGAATATGATTGGGCAGTGCAAAACAGTAAAGGTAAATTCAATGGAGCTTTACAGCATTAAGTTTGAAAACCTGGAAGATTAAAGATATCAGTGAAATGGGATGAAAGCAAGGACAATGGATAACTACAATGCAAAGTCTGGGATCCTGGAAGAAGGCTTATGACCAGGAGGTCATGATTTATTTTCTACCTTGGGATTCTGATGCAGGAGCATCATGCTCTCAGTTAAAAATTCTAAAGTTTGGTCATGCCACTAGCCCAATAAGGGGTTGATTGTAAACTTCTTGTAAACGTTTGAGTTTTCTCATAGCTGACAAACATAGTTTTAGGAGGTTCTAACTCATGATAGGTGTCAATGTAATTATTAGTCATGAAAACCAATTCCTAAAATAGTGGAATGACTCAAGGAGGTTATGGAAATATCTAGGAACGAGCTACGTGAATGTAGGAATTTGTTTTGATGAGTCATTAGCTGACATAGACTTGAAACTTCTATATTTAGAATCAGCTGCAAATTTGTAGGGGTTAGTTGTTGCGCTAGCAAAGGTCATATGCCCTGTATAAATGTAAAGTCACAAGAATTAGTTAGGTTAGGGTGGATGGTTCGATATTTTGAGTGAAGAGGTTGGCTATGAAATGGGGAGCCAAGCCTGTAGAATGGAGTAGAACAGACATAGGAGATGGCCAAACAAATGAAATCAGGCCATAGCAGAAGTTAGTCAAGGTTTTGAAGTATAGTTTTATTAATGAATGAGAAAGAAGATTCATCAATGGTTGTGTGCTTTTCTCTTATACAATCTGTGTGTAATGTATTTGAGTTTTGATGGATGCTAGTTGTTAAAGAAGTATTTAACTATGCACAAATCATGATAAGATATAATCCTTTCTGTGTGAATTTAGGACTTGCAGAGTTTCAGCATCTGTGTGAAGTCTGAGACTATTGATAGATTAGGTTCTTAACCAAACATCAGAGGAGAGTCAGTCTTGTGAGAGGATTCGAGTGAAGAGGGTTTCGATATAGAATTGCCCTGAAGGAACCTGAAGTGTTTAGGGGATTTGCAGAGCTTTTCTGCAATTACTGTGCAAGTGAGTGAAAGAAGAGCCCGTGAGAACGCTGAACTCGTTAATGAAACGAGACTTGCAGAATTCAAGCGCAGAGTCTAGATCTTTGATATTAGAGATTAGACAGAAAGTCGAGATTGGAATGGTATAGTCGACAGGACTGAATGGCGTAGATCAACAAATGATCCAGGGTTGATTTTCCTTTGGTAGTTGCGCATATGTTAAAATCTCAAATCTTAAGAACGGTATAAGAGTCAAGGGTTGAATGAAAATGCGATTCCGCAGCGGAATCTGACGAGTATAGCAGGCCTAGGGTCCTAGGTCTGCATCAATCCCCCCCAACCTTGCATAAACTCAATAGTGTGACAAACCGCAACCTCCCACCAAAGAATCCATCCTCGATTTCCCACTAACCTAGGGGAGAGGATACAAACTCTTTGAACTAGGGTGCAAAAGTCTACAAACTCCAAATGAGATACGTCAACTTGAACAAAGAAGAAGAAAGCAAATCAACTACATGACCCAAAGAAATTCCATTGAATCGAAAAGTGGTCCAACCCTATCACCTTCATCAACACATCCATGACGTGAAGACTACCTAAAAAGGACATATCCTCTCAG
This sequence comes from Pseudotsuga menziesii, assembly GCA_001517045.1. Lineage (NCBI taxonomy): Eukaryota > Viridiplantae > Streptophyta > Pinopsida > Pinales > Pinaceae > Pseudotsuga > Pseudotsuga menziesii. Next base: position 158,588 of record LPNX010344489.1, on the reverse strand, counting down.
GTGCATAGAATCAATCTAATCTAACCTGCACTTGATCATACCCCTATATATAGTTGGTGCACATGAACCAATTATCATAATCAAACTCCTTTTGCTTCCAATTGGGAGTCAAAGATTCGTGGTAAGTCCTTACACTAAAACCAAGCCTTCTTCTCCAAACCATTGATCATAGCACCTATTACTCCATAGCTATCACCTTCCCACTCCATCATGTTCAAATCCCCACCAACAATCCACTCTACAGCTAGGAGAGAGGAAACCATCCAATCCCAAAGTCTATTGTGCTTTGTACCGAGATTAGGAATGTAAACCGCACATAATCCAATCAACATAACTTGAATCAAACTAATAACCCATACACACGAATCCTCCAAATACAACCTAGAAGCTAGCACAAAATTTTGCAAATACATTGAAAGGATAAACTACCGCCTCTCCATTCCCCTAGCAATGCTCTGAAGCCCAAAGAGGGCCATTCCAACAATAATTCATCTGATTACAAAGCTTGAATCCCACTAACTTGACTTCCTGTAGTAAAACTACATCCGACCAAAAATGTTGCAAAACTCCACGAACAATCTACTTGCTACTAGGAATCATCATCCCTCACACATTCAAAGAAAGTAGATAGAGCTTCATTCCAAAGGAAGATGAAGACCTAAATCATTGAACCTATTATCTATCACAAAACCTAGCAAAAAAGAATTAGGGCCATGTGTCACATTTCTAGGGATCTACGTATCCCTATGTCTCATGTTTCAAGGGGTCTACATGTCCCACCTATGTCACATTTCCAAGGGTCTAGATGTCCCATGTCAAACACGCGACCAAAGTCATGTAACTGAGTTCTTAACCCTTCTTATGCCTAACTTGGCATCCACAAGGTGCAATTCTCTCTTAGATTAAGTCTTTGAAAGCTTTGAATGTATTGCACTCAAACCACACAAATGCCCAAAGAAAACCGCCCTAATACCAATTCGACCTATAAACTACCTCAGATATTCCAATGGGCAGCTCACCAAAATGCATCTAAAACTACAACTACTACAATAAGCCTATGATTAACTATGCAACTATTATTTTGTATTTTCGATGATTTAATAGGAAAATAAACATATCATACGAATTCTTTAACTATTGATAAATAAGGACGAAAATGCAATTATTTACCATGGGAAATGCAATGTAGGAAACCCAACAAGAATATGAACAACTATGCCTTTCTTGTTAATCAAATGAGAGTACAACGCAAAATACAAATGTCATTAAGCTCATTACAAAGCTATGAGACGCTATAGTCCTCTACATAATATTTTTTTTCCTTTGCTATGTTATCTCTTGTTGAGATTCGCAAGAGATAGAAGAACAGTGGTAAACCAACCAGCAAAACCCTAATTTAGTCAGATAAAAGAGTAGCAACATATCAACATTAGTCCACTATAAAGAGGGCACTAGTGTACTAAGGAGAAAGAAAGCACAAGTGCACTTAGAAAAAGAGAGCCAAACATAACCATAAGTGTGCCTAAGAGAGAGATGCAAAACCATAACCAAAGCACGATAACAACCAAAGAAAATACAATATATAGAATGTGCCATTAGGCTTATGATTAAGAATTAATCACTTGAATGAATAATGTTAATGAGAAGTGATGTATTTATACACCATACAAGAGGTAGGTTGCTAGCCCCAATAGGTTTTGACTAGGTTGGCATTGGCCTTAAATAGCCAAAAACAAAATATAATAGTGTGACAAAGGTAGACTCTTAGCCATAATAAATACAATAATGTCAACCTGTGGCCTCAAGTGAAGATTAAACCCATAAGTTTAACATCTCTTTACTCCTCTTGGCAGTTGCTTTGCTAGAATATCAAACCGCTACAATAGGAGATCTCTATTCCTCTTGGTTGTCGCTTTGCTATGGAAATTCAAATTAGTACAATAGGAGTTTGAACCTTTTTCCCTCCCTTCGGCTAGGGATTTAACTCCCTTCCTTGTTCATGAGGGTTAGGGTTTCGACTCTATGGTGCTTCTAGAAGTCTATATTTGATTCCCATACGTTACTAACTCCAATGGCTGAATCATGGTGAGCTAACATGGCTACTACTTGGAGCTACTGGGAATAATTGGATAGTTATCTTGTTGGGGACATAACTTTTGCGTACAAATTCCATTGAAGGAAAACAAACCTTCATTTGAAATTTATCGACATGTAGAATGTAGTGAAAATCTCCTAGACAATTGTATGACCCCAAAAATCCACTAATCTGAACCCAAACCAGAGGATTTTCAATTCTGGTCTGTTAGTGCAGTTTTTGGATCCAATCGACACTCACCCTTCTAGGCCCCAAGTTCTATCTTCCCCATTCCAAAGCATAGATAACGTCATATACCCCAAGTTCTATCTTCCCCATTCCAAAGCAAAGATAACGTCATATAGTAACTAGGTATATCCATTTTGGAACACCTATCTTGTTAATAAAATCGATAGAGCTCTCCATCCAAAACCTTTTTCAAGTATACGTATGTCTCCTTTGGCCCACCCAAAGAAGGATGTTGAGGTTGGAACACATCTTCCAGTGTCAACTTATGTTCGTTCGTTTAATTTTGGTTGGTAGTTGTTAAAAGATTTAGTTTTTCCCCTCCATCCGAAACCTTTTCCAAAAGTATATGTCTCCTAATGCCCATCTAATGGAGGAGATTCTTTGTGGTCCTATTCACTCCTACATATACGAAAACCACATTTAACGATTCCTTGGGGGCATCTCATGATTGACCATATGGACCAGATCTCTAAGGGAAAATCCAAAAACCCAAAAACTTTAATTTATGTTTTAAGAACCCCCACATGATGTCGCAACCAATGAAATCCTTGACTGCAAGAAAATAAGCTCATTGTATGTTTGCAATTGAAAATCATTTGAAGCCTTCTTGAGAAGCCCTCAAATTTTCTCCACATCCCCCGATTTTGGCCGCTCTGAATGAGGACTGAAGTTAATTATTAAAACCCTCGATTGGGTGATAAACTCAAAGCAAACCAAAATAAAATTCAGGGAAACGTTTGTTTTCATCCTTAAGTATCGAAAACAACAACTTTTTGAAACCTTTCAAATTCTCTTAAAACCACCCAACAATGAAAACACAAACGCCTTCAATGGTGCAGATTTAATAGATTTAAACAAAAGAACATGGACACAGGAAAGATGCTCTGTTGGAAAGGACAGAAAAATATAGTGTTCCCACTTTGACAATGGGTTTAGATTTTAGAAGATGAAAGAATCTGTTCGTTTGCTTTAATTACAGAGAGAGATGTCCTCAAATGCAGTCTTAACAAGTGCCAGATAGATCGATTCAAGGAGACACAGGTTGGCCCTCTATTAAAAAATGAATTCAACTTGTGAATTGTACAAAGGAGGAAATGTATCTTAGTCTTGAGAACGGAGTGAGAAATGCCATCAAATGCAGGATTAACAAGTACCAGATAGATTAATTCAAGAAGATGTAGATTGGCCCATGAATATAAGGAATTCAGCTTGTGAATTGTCGAAGAAGAAACTGTCTCTTAGTCACATTCAAAACGCTTTCAAAAGCATAAGAGCACTGCACATCAACATAAGTAGGGAGGAGGGCATCGAACAAAGTAAGTCCACGCATAGAAAAGGAATTCAGCTTGTGAATTGACGAAGGAGGAGCTGTCTCTTATTCACATTCAAAACACTTTAAAAAGCATAAGAGTCACCGCAGTTGCCATTGAGCCCTTTAAGTAAGTTCTTCCAAAGTTCGAATTGATTCCTGTTGTTAAATGTCAGCAAGAAAGTAAAAAATTCATTGTTTGCAGTCTGAGCTGTTGTTCCTGTCCAGGTCAATGCCCTATCTCATGGACTTTATGTTGTTCAATGTCCTCCTCCCTACTTATGTTGATGTGCAACGAGGAGGACGTATGCGATCCAATCTTGAATATGGCAAAGTAAATATATAATTTTGGAACAAGGAAATTATTAAAAAAGAAAAAGTAAAAAGGAGATTGTAAAAGTGACCAAGGGACTATGTCTTGTTATAGATTCATATGGAAACTTAATAAGTTGCATAAATATCAAATTTTGTTTGTAGGCTATGACAATCAATGCCACCTTACTTTTGGAAGCTAGTTCCACGATCAAAGAAGCAATCTTAGAACCTGAGGTGAGCTGTGATTTGTAATTATTTTAAATTTTTTAGTTTTTAATTTGAATGAAAGATTGCTAGTATAAATCTATTTTAAACCAGATTTATCAAGCATCGAGAAAGATTCATTTTTTTTAGGTGTAAATTTTTTTATCTTAAATTTTTACACCTTAAGAAAAAATTTACACCTAAAGATATTTGATTCCTCTCGATTCTTGATATATCTAGGTTTAAAATCAAGTCAATATAACTTAATTTTTTTTTTGTTTTAAGCCGACATCATTTGCATTTTTATTTCTTTTTTTATAGGAACGTTATGTTACATAACACTACACAACGTTACGTGTTACAACATCTCCCCCATGCTGAGTTGTAAGTACCTCGCTACTCTTGGTGCAACAAATATTATGCACTATAACACAATTTGCACGCAGTGATGCTGCTTTTAAGAGCAACATTTTTTCACATCAATACTGTGGCTGTTAATAACTGTTCTTGTTATATGGGTATTCCTTAGAAATTTGAATTTTGACCATGTAAAACTTTCAAAAGATACCAGACTGCTGATCCTACATATAATCCTATAATCCTGTGGCTGTTAATAACTGTTCTTGTTATATGGGTATTCCTTAGAAAATTTGAATTTTGACCATGTACTACTTTCAAAGATAACAGCCTGCTGATCCTACATATAATCCCATAATCCTATTGCTTCAATAAATGTGCCTCAATAATAATGGGCAATACCAATGCAGAATCAGCCTTTCATGATTTTTTCTCCAAGTAGTTTCATAATGTAGGCATCTTACATAAGAGTTCTTGGTGGACAAGGTCACAAATTTGTGTTTTAACATCATACCTATGAGGAGGTCAAATTCATACCATCTAACTATAAATCATTGGGGGAATTGATACTTCATTTTGTCTCTAGTATGTCAGGGATAAATGTCTCTTTCCTTCCATTCCACTGAGTGGTAGGTGTTTATAGCTACTTGGCATTTCAGAGAGTTGATGTGGATGAGATTAAAAGATTATCTAGAGGCAAGCAATGAACTATTAATTTCCGGTTCAGTCTACTCACTTAATAGATTGGGCAATATTATGAATTTTTTCTTCAATCTCTTTGCCTCGTGCCTTATACATCATGGGATATATTTTTGCTTTGCCTCCCAGTTTTCTTCCCTTCGCATGACATTTGTGGCAATTTCTCATTAAATTCAGAGAACTGAGTAGCAGACTCCCCACGATTCAGAGAACTGAGTAGCAGACTCCCCACGATAAGGGTGATTGTTACTATACTGTACTAAGTGTGTAGCATAATAAAACAAATATTCTTACTGAGAAGGGAATGTTNAGATCAATATATTTATTTTCATAAGGAAGATTGTTTGTTTCTAGCTCATAGGAATTTTACATTCAACCTAACTTTTGCTAGATGCCTTGGCTTTTGCAAAATTC